>JBCFYV010004543.1:0-21357 GCA_039000515.1 Timema cristinae
TTGAACTCTTTGGATTAAATTCTATGGTCTTTCCCTTCTATGTGATCCAAAATAACTTTAACCCATATTGGTATTCAAGTGGTATAATACACCTGTTTTGCAATAGAATTAACTGTATTTGACAAGAAGGTTTATGTTCTTATCTCACCTAGTTGCAGTGTGGGTGGTGTTCTAGTTGCGATTTAACACTGTGGATTTTCTATCCTCTATTCAGGCGTGTTCGAGTGCATTTATTCCAAACTACCCTCCCGAAAATTAATCATCAAACCTTTAAATACCCCTATTGAGGAAAATAAACCTTCTCTTAATAAATGTTCTTTACTTTATTTTGTATAAGAAATATATAAATAGCTAATGAAATTTTTTCGGCGTGGCGGACACGTGGAATAAATGTTAGGTTAATTGAGTTTGGTTTGACAGTGATCAGGGGGTCGGGTTTCAAATCTCGGTTAAATATTCTTAAAGTAATTTTTACTAAACGGTTTCCCACTCTTAATCCATGCAAATTTCGGTACATTCGACCTACTAACTACCTTTCTAATACTTACCCCATTAAAGTCATTTTAATTAATACATCCCGAACGTTTAGTAGCCCGTGATGGGAAAAATACATACATTGAAAATGTCAAGCTTTAGCTTAAAACGGCTCCTGATTTTTTTTGGGTGCCAATTTCGACTTCTTTTCTTTGAAATAGATTAGTGCAAAAATAAATCAAACTACCAAATTCATAAAATGGTGATGACGATAAATATGTGGTGGGATCGAAACAATTAGAAGATTAATTACTTGAAAATTAACACTTTAATTGAAAAGGAATGTGGTCTAGTGGTCAGAGCTTCTGGCTACTTGTTCAGATGTTCGGGTTCAATCTCCAGCGCTCCCAGATTTTTCTGTGAAATAGTAGATCTGGAACGGAGTCAAACCCAGCCTCATGAGTACAAATGAGGAGCTAATTGAATGGAGTCACAACTCCGGTCCAGAAAACTGTGATTAAATGACGTAGGGTTCGTTGTACTGACCGAATGACACTTTCAATCCTCCAAAGTTGGCATTATTTCGCTATCAGACGGTGGTTGCTCAGTCAGTATAGCTCGATTATGGGCTGATGCCATGGAGGGAAAAGCAAGCTATTTTGTAAACAATTGTTTCAAGAACTCTTTCCCAGTCTCATATTGAATAGTTTATTTTATTTTGTTTAAAGCTAAGGAAAGTGGTGATAGCCTTGACTAAGTCGTTTTAGATACTTTTGAAAATAATCTATGCCAATATATATTCCTATTAGTGAATTCTTCAAGAGGGCCATGGCGACTCCAGTTTAGAGCGCCAAAGAAATTGTATAGGTGGTCGAGTGTAGATGCCATAGAGATAGTATAAATACAACTTACTGGCATCTGAATAACTTAAATAAAATAGCAGCGCCAGTTTATTTGAAATATGGATGCTGAGCTGAATATGTTTAAATTCGTATATCAGGCCAATGGGATCACAAAATGATAATGCATCTTAAATTGGAGGTGAAGTTGGTTGGTTTCTGCCCCAAGGGCTTGGATGTCGAGAGATTGACTGACGGGGAGGCCGGGCACGGGCTGTAGGAGCGTGCTGGAACGAACGTACGTACTACATTAAACTTTGCGAAGATGTCCCAGCCAAGCTTTGACCCAAACACCCAAGTTGCTCCTTCCTGGCTTCATCCATATTTAATCTAGAGAAGAGACCTCCCGAACCCTACTTTGGGGCCAGGTAGGAGGCGAAGAATTAATATTTGATCAGTAAAACGCTATGGGCGTTTGAAATGGCACGATAAACTATAGAATACACTTTGGGCACAAAGAAAAAGAATGACAAAAAGGGAGGAGATGCGTGCCGTGAAAATTCTTTGAAACATAAAATATCAAATTAAATATTCATAAAACATAAAATAAAAAACTTACAGAAACGCCATATTTGAAGTAATAACATGCGAATGACATTTGTTATATACATAAGTACAACCCTAATCGGTGAGCACCATAGGGACTGAATTCACAGTTCATCTAGTTTGATTTTCCGTTGATGGGAAGATCAGGGTTTGAATCATTGTTAGGTGTAATGAGAGTGTTTTTTTCCTAAGCGATTTACCACTTCGTCTTCATGCAAATACGGATATAAATCCTTTGAATTATACCTGCCTCATCCCTAAATAATTAAAGTAAAAACATATGTAGCTTGAATGGTTGATAATTAATCTGTGGTGGCTTTTTTTTATTAGATAATAGCAAAAGTACTTGGAGTTTCCCATACAATGGATTGCGAGGTTACCCCGGGAAACACTTTTATTTGCTCCAAACAGACATAAAAAATAATTCTTAATTTTATTTCTTCAGACCTAGATTTAATTTAATTTAAAATAAATCAAATACAAATTTTAAAATGAAGGCTTTGAGGTACACATGTTCTTGCACAGAAGCTACTAATCTCCCTTTGCGTGAGGTACGCAACGCTCATAATACACACACAAACTCTTCATTTTATTAATATAAAAGAAGATGGATCGAATCTTAAAGTTATCCCATTCATTTCTAGAATCCAAATCTTAAACTTTCTTTCAAATCTCTTAGCCAAATTCGAATCCTCAATTCTTTAAAAAAAATGTACTATTTTAGTTAAAGTAAAAATATTTAAAATTGATCATAAAATAAAAATTGTTTAAGATTTGGTTCCTATGACAAACGCCAATTTGATGGATTAAATAGCCAACCTATCATATTTATTTAATACGGTTATAGCTTTATCTAAATATTATATTATTAAAAGTAAAAACAGAAACCTAGCCACGGGAATCGATCCTAGGACCTTTGTTCGGTACCCCCAATTATCTAACCACTGTCCCGTGTCCAGGTTTCACTCTTCAATCTAAATAATAAAATACCAATTTGTTTGTTTGTCATTTAAACTATGTTACGTCATAAACAACAAAGTAAACATATTTAAAATACAATTTTGTGCTTTTTTGTAATTTTGTTACCCTCCCAAATTGAAAAGCTTATATAATTATTTTACCGATTGCTTAAAATGTGTACAGTACATCAAATCAAGTTCTTAATAATTTATTGAGATTCTTCTTTAAGATTTTTGCGAATCTAAAATTTCTCGAATACCATAGAATTCCAGGAATGGAGGATTTGAGTATACGATCTTTATTATATATACTCATGAATATAAGTACTTATATATAAAAAATACAATGAATAATGTGTGCATTCAAAAGTTTGGTAGTAATATGCATATAATTATAACTAACGTTATTATAGTTTTGTGCTAACTTGCAACGAAGAACACGCGGTCTAGGGTGTCAACATTGTCTGGTGTGGTTTGCCGACAAAGGGAAAGCCGAGATTCAAATCTCCTGTAGGTTTATTGAGGTTGTTTTTTTCCAAAATGGTTTTCCACTCTCCCACTACACAAATGAAAATACATTTACTCTAAATTCAACTTTAGTCATCTCTGTCCAAATAAGTGTATACATGGGGGTATCCCAAATGAATAATAATAAGTGTTGTACGAACAAAACATGTTTCGGAAGCCATATACTAGTATTTTTGGTATATTTTGTTAAACCTGTTTTACTTGAGTTGTAGATTAGTGAAACGTAAACAAATGTCAATGAATCTTTTATTGTATACTTGGCAGGATACCATTACTTCCGAGTCACATATAGCTGTGCTATCTGATAGCTCTCGATGCATTAACTGTTCGATCAACGTTTTTCACACATCCATCACAGACTCAGCCTTAAAAACTATGCTTGAAAAATGACCCTGAGGATGAGACGAATCCTGGATTGCTCAGTGATAGAGCATTTCCACGCAAAGTCTAAGGTCACGGGTTAAATTCTCGTTTCCAGGTTTCAATTTTCAACTAATTATAATTAATTGTAAACAAAAGGCGAATTATCCTGACCACGTGTCCACCTTAGTTTAGTTTTAGTAAGACTCTTACTACTACTAATTCACAGGCATGTTATTTGATTGCAATTAAAGCAAACTATATTTCATGGAATGAAGTGAGAATTTCACTTCGACGCAATCAGAAACGACCAAGCCTTTAAAGTAAACATTTATTCCTGTTTTGGGCCGTCTCCCTGAGCCTCGGTTGGAATAAGGAGATGAGTTGAAGAGGGTGAATTATGGTTCGGAGTTCACTCCCTCTTGTCGTCGTATAATGGATGCCCTTGAGACTGAATAGGAGGAGGAGAGCCCTCTGCCAAAATTGGATTTGCCCTCTAGCCCTCCCCATCTCTCTCTCTCTCATACACAAGAGTCGGAGGGAGGGGATAAGAGCTGGGATTGAGTTGGATTGTAAGGTTGGTAGCTCTGAAGTACTGTCAAATAGTTTGAACATTTTTTTGAAGAAAGAGAGAGAGAGAGAGATAGAGATAAAAAAACATTAAATGAAATACCCGCGTAATATGACGAAACTTCTCTTGGATAAAGTGAAAAGGTGTAGGATGACATAAGTTTGTCATCTCTACTACTTTTGTTAAATTGTGGGAGAAGAAGTGTAGAAGGGAAAGAGGGGGTAGTGTGACTAACTATGCCAGCAAACTCGATGATAGGGTGTCAAATTCATTGATGGACGGGAAAATAACTGTTAGCTTGAGAATAGTGCTGCAGCTATGCCTTATAGACACGGACGAAGTTTTAATACTTAATTCAGTATCAATTGCACTGAAATAAATATATCATCCATCAAAGAATAATAAGTGAGTAGGATACTGCGAAATACAATACATGCATTCATTTGAGCAGTTTTTTCCTTCGTTGTTCTAGGAAAATGTAATGATTCCAAACAAATTAAAATTTAAGTAAGAACATTGTTTTTATATTCAAAGATAAAAAAAAAAAATTTGAAACAATCTAGCATATTTGATCAACGATTAATATATTTATAAAATACAGGAAATTAAAACCTCTTTCTTCTCAACTTTTTTTTTCTTCAAAAAATAGATATATCGTTTTAATTTTAGTTTTCCTTTTTTAGCATCACTCTTACTATCTGTTCAGGTTGTACGCCCGTGTGCTAATGAGCAAGGGACGAAGAAGACCAAATTACGAATAAGTGTTAACTATTTCTACTTGTTTTGACAGTAGTTATCAATTTAGTTGGGTGCTCACACAGTAATAGTCGAATTTTACTAGTCAAAAACAAAGGTGACTTGTTTACATTTTAGAGTAGTGTTAGTGGAGATTTACTGTCCAGCGCTTGCTCTACATTGAAGCTACATTCAAGGAACGTCATTCTTTTGTTAAATGACTGCGAACTTCTTTTAATAAGAAATTTTCTCAATTTAAACCAACACCAAAACTACACTATTACTACACTAAAAAAAAAAAAAAACTCAACCAAGTTATTACACACAACCCTTAATCACTTTGTTGATTGGCTATCACCGTGGGTATTTTAATTTTCAATAAAAATTTGAGTAAACATAACCATTTAATTTTTGGGAGCTCCAGATAACCAAAATGAATCCTTTGAAGCATCCCTTCTCCTCCTTACTATCGAAAGAAACGTTGTTAAGATCCAGACAGCGATTGTTTCCCGCTAGCGTCAGCTTCCTCCAAGAGGCTAGCATCCTAATTAACTTACAGAGACGCCAGCAGATTAATAAGTACGTGACTCTTCTTTCCGCTACTCAGTCATCCCTCGGACGTCAAGGGCGCCACGACGCCTCTGATAATTATGTCAACAACGTTAAACAAGGGAGGAAACCACCCCTCCCCCTTTGCTATATATAAGGGTGCCTTGGCTTTGATTATGTTTTACTCTTGCCAGATTTTACCACCTATAATGATATGCACCATTATTTACGTTAATGGCGTAGGTATAAGGAAGGTATAATTTAGAGTAAAATTCCCTCTAAGCTATACCTTGGATTCTTATACATGTAAATGCTGGTGGACCAGTATTTACTTTGAGGTAGAGTGAGCAACCATGGGAAACACTGGCCTAAGTACATCTGGCTAGAATATTAACCCCAAACCCCCCTCGTCGGAAAACAAGACTAGATGATTTGGACCTTTAGTCCACGCGCTTACTCATGGAGATTTATAGTAGCTTAAAACTTTAAGGCCATTCGGTACCACACATTTTATTGCACATTTTTAACAACTGTATAATTAAGATATTAATAATTATTTGATGATTTCAAATCATTACAGTTCACGAGCTATAAGGGGTGAAACTTGTTATTTTATGTTTTTTATGTACCATTGTTAAGATAAAATAATTATTGTGTAAGGCTGAAATTTAGTATAACTAGATATTCATATGCGGTGTACACAATGAACTACTTATTATATTGTTAATATTTCTTTGTGTTACTTTTTATTAGTATTTACATTAGTATGAATATTATTAATAATTCAATGTTTACACCTCATATGAATATCTAGATTTACTAAATTTTATACCTATACATCAATTACTTTGCCTTAACAATGGTATGCACGCAAAAAGCTTGAACTAGCAAGCTATACCCCTTATAGCCTGTGAAGTGTCATGATTGAAAATAATTTAATCATTATTTATACCTTACTAACTATACATTTGCTAAAATTGTGCAGTAGATTTTTTAAATTTTTGAATGATCATGAAGGTAAAACTAATAGAATAAACAAGTGGTAGTATGAAAATATATATATTGTTTGAATAATTATTGAAGGGATGTGAGAAGCTTGTTGTGGAATTCAAACGATTCACCATACTAAGTTATTATTATTAGCACCGCGTCTTACTACCCGTTCGGGTTATACACACTTACGCTAATGTGTAATGGTAGGGTGATTGTGAGATGAAATGGAGAACCTACAGTTTAACGTGGGTTCCGAACCACGGTGGAGGCCTGGCATTCCACACATTCACAAGTTTTGATTAATACACGACTTGTCAGAGGTGAAGGAAGGGTTTGGCCACCATACTAAGATAGGTTCATTTCACCTTAGATCCAACACCACTTCCAGAATTTAGAAATTTGAGTTAAATAACGTGAGAGCTATTTAATTAAGACTAAACATTCTGGTGGATTGTCAATTCTTTGAACATTGATTGAAGAGTGAGTTGGAGCTTCAAAACTTCTATTGCTTCTTTTAAAATAAGCTATAGGACTTAGTGTCACACTATATATAAGGTGACCTGGTGGTCTAGGGGTAAGGTGTTGGACTTCTGTGCTGGGGTCCGGGTTCAATCCTCGGTCTCGGCACACATTTATCTGATTACCAAACATTTCCTTCGCCTCTAACAAGACGTGTATGAATCACAACTTGTGAATGTGGGGAATGCCAGGCCTCCACCATGGTTCGGATTCCACGTTAAACTGTAAGTCCTCCATTTCATCTCACAATCACCCTACCATGACACATTAGCGTAAGTGCGTATAACCCGAACGGGTAGTAAGACGCGGTGCTAATAATAATAAAAAATATTATTAAATTATTAAATTAAAAGTATAGATGGCTATCTATGGAAGTTTGATTGATTCTTACAACATATATTCACGGACATCTAACATTTTGAAAAATTCTAACAAATAAAAAAAATTGTTGATGTTTACTATCATCTAAAGATTTTAAAATTTAAATATTTTTAATTTAATTTATGAAACGTTATTAAATACATGTGATGTTTTTAAGAGTTTAAATAAATTATAGCCCGAGTTTACCTTAATATCAAATATAAATAATGCAATAGTGTGTAGAGAGTTTGGAAAATCACTAAGGTAAAACCTCCTTTAGTTCTATTTTTAAAGATGATGATCCACACTGGAGATCACACGGACTAAAGCGTAAGACTCACAACAGTGTTATTTCCTATCTACGAAGAAGATGAGGTTCGTATTTTGGCAGGGTGTATTTAGTGTTTCCTCCAACATTTCTCTCCGTTAATGCGGTTTCTCTTTATATAAATTAACTTACTCACCCAAACACCTTAAATCAATGCATTGATAAAAAGGCTATTAAACGTAATAATTAAAAGGGAAACATAGTCACAGTTTTAAACTTTGATTCAAGGTGATACTAATTGAAGTCGAAGCTTAGTAACAAATTTAACTTAGAAAAAGCTACATTCACATATTGACTCTTTCATCTTAAACACCATTTGTTATTTGTATTATCATTAACTTATTTAACCTTATTTTTACCATTTAACGTTAAGTTGTTAAAGAAAATATTAAGTTACTTTTGAATGTAATATTACGGTATTTTTCCTTATTTTGAATCTAAAATTCTCCTAACCAAAAATTAACTATGATTATTATAAAATATTATAAAAATCTATACTCGTGTAGGCTTTGTTCAAAATCAGTGCTGCCAGCATTTATAAGGTTGATTTTTGTTTGAAATCAATGTTGCCAACATATTTAAAAGCAACCTTTGCTTGAAATCTGTCTTGCCAACATTTATAAGGTCAAGCTTTATTCAAAACCACTGTTGCCAACATATATAACGATAAGCTTTGTTCGAAAGCAATGCTGTCAACATATATAACGTCAAGTTTGTGTCTAAATCAATGTTGCCAACATTTATAAGATCACGCTTTATTCATAATCAATGTTGACGATATTTATAAGTTCAAACTTTGTTTTAAACCAATGTAGCCAACATTTATAAGCCGTAGCTTTGTTTTAAATCAATATTGCCAACATCCATCAGAGAGACGATCCAGCAAGAGAGTAATATCCCATCTACCACTGAGGTAATGGACAAGCTTGGTAGACGTGACCTGACTTAACAGACTTAGTTCGCGGGTGATTGTTGTTTTGTTTACCACAACTAATTGACATTATGAGCGAATGCATACAAATACAATACTGTACTTAGCTGTAATCGAACCCGTACGTGATCTACTCAAATTGTAATTACTAATGCAAATGTTTGCAAAATATATAAAGATGCGCCAATGTAAAATTCATATAAACTATTTATTCATAACTAACTATACACTAACATAAATTTAGCTTTATATTGTAAACTTCACTTACATTTTAAGGTAGAAAGCTTAACTTGTAGGGTTCTATTGTGGTCCAGTTTATACGATAGGGTCATAGTGTCATAAGTCAAGATGAGACTTTTACATTTCCGGCTAAACAGAGTGTATATAAGTAATGTTCGTTATTTTATGAGCTATTATTTTAAGGACCTAATTACCTCATTGTGTCGACGGGCCTATAAACACCAATAATATTAATAATAATAGATATTATTTGTGTGTCATCTTTAATTGTCATCAGAGTTAACCAAGGACCTTTTTTCTTATAATTGTAATCCCCAGGAGTGGCACCCATCAAATATAACTCAAACACCACAATCACCAATTTTACCATATATTATGTTATAATATGTTTTACATAGGTAGTTTTAAGATTCATCATCTTTTGTTTGGTTTTACTCTAATTTTATTAGTGTGTAAATATACACATATATCTATTTATATATATGTATATACAATGTGTATCTAAAACATTGCATCAAACTTTGGCAGGCTATTCCTTGAGTGACAATAGAATAATTAACATCAGCAACTTAGGGTCCATCTTGAATATTAAGGGTGGTATACACCCCTAAATATAGAGCTAAAAACGACTATTGTGTGAAATATTATGAAAACTGATTAAGGTATTACAACGAATCTTTGTATACTACTTATTTAAACCTTGATCATTAATAAACTAAATGTGCTGTTACCGTTACCCACCCCCATCATGTTAAAAAGGGGGGTTGTAACACTTTTTTCTGTGTGTGTATGGGTGTGTGGATAGGTATGTCAGTTATGCCCTCTGCTTTCTACACTACTGGAGTTCAGTTACAGTTATTTAACGATTAAAAAAAATATAAATTTTGTAACATAAAAAAGGTTTTACAGACGTTTTTTCTTATAAAGGTTATAGTATTGACGTTGAAAGTCGAAATTTGGTATCCATTCCTACCGATGCTGCTAAGAAACTAAAGGTTTAATTACTAGAACTGGTGGGCTATGCATGTGCGCATGTGCCAAGGAAAGGGGGAAGGAGGGTAGAGGGGAATACATGTTCTTCAATAATAATAGGTACATTACTAAGTGAGCAGCAGCACTCGGTATTAATTAGTTCCCGTATCAACTACAACCCCCACCCTCTTTTCAAGAGGATCAGTGAAGTCAAAGTGTTTGAGAGGGAAGGGAAGGAATAGAGAAAAGGTCTAAACCCACTACATATGTCAGGAGAAGAGATTTAATGTCAGGATCTAACAGGAGGTTCTTAAGCTTTTCAATAAGGTTTAGAATTATGTAAAATTTTATCAGAGGTATTTTACACATCTTAAATATAATTGGGGTCGGGGTCATGGGTTATAATTTAAGAATAAATATACCCAAATTTAAGTGAAGATAAAGGTGGAAGATCATTTTATTAAAAATATCCTAATCACACGTACTCGGGATTTGATCTCAGACCTCCCCATTACAATCAAACCAGATTATATGACCCTGCAATTCAGTCCACGTATCCATCAATGTGGGCATTTTTCTGTGTTCCCCATCTTAATACCGGTCCATGATATCCGGATATTTACACTAAAGGTGTAAGGATGAGGAATATACAGGGTGTTCGGAAACTCAACGCTCAAACTGCCCATATAGTTTGTTTGAACCAAAATTAATACAAAATCCCTATAAACGTACATCCGGAAAACTATGCTAATACCAATAAATTGTTTTAAGAGTTTCGGCGTACAGCGTCGGGGGAGCAAGGCTGTGCAAGCATGCGTGTACAACAGGTTGCATAGGAGATAGGTGTGTGGCACTACACACATCGACATTTTGGAGCGTGGCAGTAGAACATATCACTTATTAATAGTATACAGCACACCAATCCATCTAAAAATGCAAATACGTTATGAGGGTCATCATTAACGGTCCTGCTTCACAGAAAGTGCTTACCATTATTGTGATTGCACAGCATTGCTATACCGGCGCTGTAAGCCAAAACTGTTAGCTCAATTTAACGGTATTATCAAAGTTTTCCGGATGTAAGTGTATAGGAATTTTGTATTACTTTTGGTTCAAACAAGCTATATGTGCAGTTTGGGCTATGAGTTTCCAAATATCTTGTATAAATGAAAGAAAATGTACCCATATAAATTGGGAGGGGCAAGAGGGGAGTGAGAGTATTTGGGAGAAGTTACCCCTAGGACACCCTTACAGAATTCGAATCTCAATCTCCCCACGAACGGAGAATAATAATAGACGAACATGACGTTTAGTCCACTTACTCGTAAATGAGGGTCTTGCTATGATTCATTTTAGGCTATTCAACTATAAAAGAAGAGTTTTCTGAATTATTCAATAACACACTTGACCAAAAACATGTTTTCTGTCCCTTCATAGTGATTCACTACAAACGTAAATCAAGTATAGGTTGTATTACCTGCTAAAAAAACTACTACTTAAATTACACCATTAAGATGTACAAACAAATCTACATCATATTTCTTTGTTCGTAAGTGCCAAGTTGAAATTAGAGTTGGCAAATACTTGTCATCAAATAATGGCTATTGTGATTGCTTGGTAAAACCCTCGGGTTAAATACGTCAAGCAAGACTTTACAACTGGTGCTGTCCTTCGTCGGGTCACACACTTGACCGTTTTAGATGTAGCAAAAAGCGAGAGGTCAATTCAACACGTAAAACATGATGGATGGAGGGAAAGTGGGAGGAGATTTTTTTTTTTGCCATGTCTAAGTAAGCGTTCAGGTTTTACGGTAAAGTGAGTAAGGTAAAGTTTCCGAGGAAGTGTAACCATATTTGAGTGGTGGAAGAGTTGTAAAATCATTTATAAAAATTACCTTCATAGGTCTACATCATTTCGAAATTCTAACACCAATCTCCAATCACCAGTCATTCAGTCCAAAATGAAAGTGACTCGTTAGACATTATGAATTACGGGTATACAGGAGGTAAGGTATACTATAGATAATAGTAATAATCTAATAAGTGTATGGTAGACTCTATTATTGACAAATTGTTTTTCCCATCTTAGAAACTTATGTGAGATTTCTCTGCTCTGCCAATTCTGCCTTTAAAAAAATAAAAACTGTAGGATATAAGCCTGAACTATGATTTAAACTAAGTCCATCAACTTTTCTTATAAAAAGAAGAAGACTACTTATCTAATATAATGTAGGCTATACAAACAAACAAGTAAACATAGTTGAAACCAAATTGTTACACAAACAAAATTTTATTTGAGGAGTACCTGGTTTAAATTTTACATTTTACTTTTGTAAATCACTTAGGCCATATTGTTATTAAAATTACATTTTATAAAACACATTATCTATTGTGTTATAATATCATTTATAAAACCGGACTCATGGTATAGTGGTCAGTGCACCTAACTACTAACTTAGGGGTCCCAGTTTCGATTCCCGGCTAGTACCATGGAATTATTCCAACGGTAACCAGGGTTTGGTTAGTTAGGTTAGACATCAATATTGGCTCCACACCTTCATATTCTCTATCATTATATCATCTCATAGCGGGTTAGACTTGTAGACAACCTCCAAGCTATGTCCTGGGCAAAGTTCTGTGCCACCAGAGCTGCTAAAAGTCTGCACATTGGCGACCGAACTATATAATATACTATATTATTATTATTATTAGCACCGCGTCTTACTACCCGTTCGGGTTATACGCACTTACGCTCATGTGTAATGGTAGGGTGATTGTGAGATGAAATGAAGGACCTACAGTTTAACGTGGAATCCGAACCACCGTGGCGGCCTGGCATTCCCCACATTCACAAGATGTCTTGTCAGAGGTGAAGGAAGGGATTGGTAATCAGATAAATCTGTGCCGGGACCGAGGATTGAACCCCGGCCGCCAGCACAGAAGTCTGACACCTTACCCCTAGACCACCAGAATATACTATAACTCTCGTGGTTAAATCTGCCATTAGCTTAAAAATAATCGTTTATAAGTCGTCTTATTAATTAATTATGTACTTATAAAACTCACTTAAATTACTATAATAATAATAATAATAATAATAATAATATACCCCTAATAATAATTGTATTAAGCTAATAAAATGGTTTAAAACTGAAATTTAAAAATTATCATTTGTAAATATGTATACATGTGTCTATAGTTTAGGCATGTAACGATTACCAACATTCAGCTTTAAATAAGGTATTTATTACAAATTAGATGGTATATTACTGGAATTCGAATAAAACTCAATATTATAATATTCAAACTTGATTTGATTTCGACTCATGGTGAAAAATGTCCGCACGCACCCCTTTAATTTTACCAATGTTTATTTGATTCTCCAATAAATGCAATATTACTTTTATTAAGTTTTGTGGAATAAATCAAGAGGTGGCAAATATTCAATAGAAGTTAACTATCGGTGTATTTAATGCTTGACTGCCTTTTAGACGCTTCAACAATTTCATCAATATATTTTCATATCAAATAATACCAACACTGGGATATTTTTTTGAAAGCATGTGCTGAGAGAGAAATGGCAGCATTGCGTGTGTGAGGGTATTGAGGCGTGATCACGTGTTATTTTTTATTATTATATGGCTAGGTGTGCCAATGGTGATCGAGGAAAGGTGAAGCAAAAAGTATTCAGGTCAAGAGGTCAAGCTTATTTCCTTAGGGAAAAGAACAACAGGTTTTTTTGTTGCCCAAAGTAATGAAACTTTCAAACATTTTTGGCATACTTTTTATTATTAGTATCTAATGTACACCTTCTGAACCTATTATTACATGAGAACACACACATATAGGTGGGCATGTGGATTAAATACAAAATAATTTAATACCTATGGTTTTATGTTGAACGAGATTTCGGGGTACTGAGGGTAATTTTTACTGAATGGTTTCCCACTCTCCTTACAAATAATTGCTGGAACATTTCCTCTTAATTTTAAATTGATCTTTTCTACACCGTATAGCCTGGATGGTTAATTTAGATGTAGTGCACATGAATACATGTTTTTTTAATCAGCTGACAGATTAAAAACCTACTTGATTCTAGTAAAGGCACAACACCAAGTCACCCAGAAGTTAATTTACCGCTGTATAATAGGCAGCCCTAATTTCCCAATTGATTAATTTATCAGGCCAGTTACCAACTTAGCTCAGGTATCAAACCTTATTGGCTAGTTTCCGCACTATAACATCTACAATATTTTGGTAAAAGTAACGCTTAATATTCTTGTTGTTACGTTTCAAGATTAAAATATAGGAAGCTATGAAAAAGCATGGAAAATTTTGCACGCAAACACTAACTTGCACACCTGTCCACCAATTATTCCCCAATATATAGTGAGTAGATTGACTGTCATGTTGATAAAATTTCAATGCCTAAGAAATCCTTAGCTATAAAATTTTGAATATAAGTTTGTTCTCTGTCTTCTTTTGTTCTCTTTCATGTCCTTACACATGAACCTCCACATACAAGTATCCTCACTAATCCTTACCTCTGTTGTCATTCTGTTCGCTTCCGTCCTTCACTTTCAACACCAATCCACTATAATCCTCTTGGCCACAACATACTCTTCTAGGGTAATCTCATTTTAAGATCGGTAACACGGTTTTATAAACTTGCGGTTACAAAAACGACCCCCCTCCCCCTCCATAACTCTCCCCCCTTCCTCGTCCTCTGCCGGTTGCGAGATGTACACTCAGGAGAGTGTCGGGGGAACTATTTTATGTAAATAGGATTTGTAGCGAAAAATTAACGACTTTTCTATAATAAACAACACCGGTGGGCAAGCAGATTATGGCCTAAGTCTCATCTTGTTAGGTTTTATAGTAATGAAGAGGTCATAGTTCACAGCCTGGCTCACCTGCATTTGTGGACATGTGGGCTAAGACATCAACCTCGTCTGGTCTGGTTTACCAATGACACTTTCGAATTCTGGCTATGTGTAATGAAGGTTTTTTCTTTAAATATATTCCCACCCTTCCTTCAAGAATATGCTGATACATTTCCTATAAATTGCACCTTTCTCAACACTGAGGTAATTAAATGCACCCAGTTAGGTGACCACATGGTTTAAGGCGTTACTTTCGCAATAGATTAGACTGTCATGGACGGAAAAATCGGGGTGCCGGGTATATTAAGGGCGGTTCTAAGTAATTATTAGTGCTTATAGGTTTGATGCTTTGTTTTTACTATAAGATTGATGTTATTTCCAAATTTATAATTTCCTTGATTCTAAATATTTAAATTTATTTTGCTTATGAATGCAAATTTTGAATTTTTTCAGTCTTAAGACCAATTTCATATATTTTTGGAGTGTACATTTGATATTTTAGTAATTTGTACAAAAGAGTGGCTGTTTTAAATTTTTCATAAATTAAATTCAATGCTAAACTAAAATCAGTTCGATAGAAAGCTTATTGCAAAAATATCTGCATACACATTATAAATAATCATATATTAATTTAGAAATTTATTTCTGTTTATATTTTAATATTATGAATTCGAAAATCGGTGTATGGACATCCGTATTAAGTTATTTCCCTTACATCTAAATATAGTGTTTAAGCATAAACAATTTGACAAACTGTTAAGAATTTAATTTAAGTGATTAGTAGTCTACGTATGTATGAATGCTTTGACAAAGTTTTTGATGCCACAAAAAGGGTTGGAAGTCTAACAATTGTATTTAGCTATAAACCTGTTCAAAAATTACAAAATATATGAATTTTCATTGGGCTTTACTACAAATCCTGTTATTAAAATAAGCAATAAAGTTTTCCACGGTGATTTTTCGCCTTGGAACGATAACAAGTTGTATACTATTATCCTTAATATTCATAGTGTGCAACCAATACATATTTATACTTACTCTTAAGTATTTTATATATTTTAAGGTGCATTTTTACTAAATTGAAAGGTCTTATTTGATAAATTACACCATGAATATCTATTATGATACACCATAATATTGAAACCAAACCATGTAATCTTGTAACCTTTCATGGTGAAAGGAATTTATACTTATTTTATATTTATATTAATTTAGAGCTTAAATATTTAGTACATTTTTAAAGTTATAATCTTCCGAGACTTTGTAATTATTATCTTGTTGAATATATACAAAAATATCAATATGGACATTAAATAAAATTCCCCCCTTTCCTTTCAAAGGAAATGACTTACTTCCCCACTTAAACGAATTAGTTCGAAGATGATTTGTATTCTGAATTGTCAACTCTTAAGAATAAGTTGTAAAATAAAGCTGATGAAAATACATTTTTTTCCCACTTTTATTTTTTTCATTTGAGAGACAGTTTATTAACAGTCCTCTCCCTCCCCTATTCCATTTGAACTTTGAATACTCGAAATTCAGTGAAGCATTTTATTTTAAATTTCTTTTCTAATTTACGGAGAGAATATTTAAATTCCTACATCACAAACTCATTAGCTAATTGATAATAATTAATTCAGGACATCAAATTAACTTTTTCCCACCCTGTCTTGGTAATGACTATCGGCGTTTAAATACACTGTTAGGTAGTGACGAGTAAGGTGGATGTTTATAAGATAGTGACCCCCAATTGTGTGAAAGGGAAGGGGTAAACTATTGAGGAATAAACCATCTTACGTACAAGAGGATGGGATTTTATCCTTACCTCATCACTGACTAGTTTTACATTGCGACTACCAATGTGGGTGAGAAGTTAAACAATTGAGTATGTAGTATAAATCAAGAAATAATTATAATATCTAATCAATAATCAATTTAATATTTCTTGTGTCACTTATATATTGTCAGGTTATCTGATGACGTGGTAAATCAAAGCTCAAATCTCAGATGAATGTACTGATTTAAAAAAAAAATTATGTCCCACTCTCCCTCAACGTACATTATTTACTTCCAAATATAACTTCTCTAAACCTACCTCATTAGTGAAATTATGTTGTGTATATATCCCAGACAGTTAGTGAGACGTTAAGATTGCGAAATTATTATAAAATACAAGCGCTGGTAATGCCAATTAATATAGGCCCATTTGTTTAATTTGTTGAATGCGTTTAACACTAAACCACTTTTTGGCAGAGTCTTATATGCAAGCTGGAAAGGTTACCAAGTCTGCGCTCAAGGATTCATACGTCAGTTCATTTTGGTTTGATATATTTATTTTATTTTTAGCATATTATCTTATTACCTGTTAGGGTTATACGCTTATGTACTAATTACGCTAATGGTTGGTTTTATGGATTTGGAAAGCTATATTTATAGAAAGTGTCTCCACATTTGCGTGAAGGGAGACTGTAAACCCATTTTTGAAAACCACCGTCAGAACACCCGACCGAGGTTGGAAGCTTAATGTCCCCATCATCGGCAGTCTAGTCTACTGTGAGAGTAGAGCGTTAGACCACGGGGCCACCGGAGCGGGTTTGTTTGATATTATCATACCCAATAAAATAGCACTAATAATTTAGTAAAATATTATCTGTTTTGAGCACAATAAAATATGTTTGTATTTTCTTAAAGCTCTTTTCATGAAAATTGGGCAGTACCTTTATATTACTAATGCTTAGGATCAGTTTGCTATAAGATTCCAATTTGTACTGCGATGATGTAATAGGCTCACATTCAAAGCCCACCATCTTACCTTGACTAATTGCATTTAGATCCTATATTGTAAGCAGGGCTGTGATTTTGATGACATGTCATATTTTTCTTTTTTTGTACATTACAGTATGTTTTAGGACTACTTTGCAAAGTGCATGTTTGTTTAAGTTGCGTGAATTCATTACGAGTTTTTGATAAAGAAATTAGTTTTTTTTGTAAATATGAAGTAATTTTTTTATAATGTTAAATAATTTTATAGGTCATTTTTTAATCCTTTTTGATCATACGAGTCTGGGTCATACTTAAATAATGCTAAACCTTTTTGTCGGTGCAAAACCCACTGAAGTCTTATTTTAATTTGAAGACCCAATGCCACCCAACATTTAATAAAATAAACGTCTCCATCCTACTTAAGACTTTCTCCTCTTACACCTCATGTTTGTGGTGAGTTTTTGGCGCCCAATAAATGTTTCTAAGGCTGTCAAATGTCTATAGCCAAAGTAATTTTATTGTACATAGCATTTGATTATGGAGATCTTCTTTGTCATCCATTTAAAACAATTTGGTGACTATTTGGTAACGTTGGACTTCAAATGGGGTCGCAATCCTAGGGTTATTCACCATTAAACTACACCATAGTGAAATAAAGCAATGTAAGCTTTACCTCCTTTAGCTAGAAGTAGAGTACATTAACGATAAGTTTTTGTATTGAAATGGGAAACTCACTAGACTTACCAAATATTTTTATACTATCTACTTCTATAAATCCTAAAATATTAATACTAACTGGAGCTAAGCTTCTTCATGCGTTGAATGTGATCTAAATTTATATTCTTCTATTCTTTCAAAATTTTAACGATCCTCTAAGAATTTCACTGCATAAAAGTTGGCAGCATATTACACAAGCCTTAAAAAAAAACTTTTGCCTTTTACAACAAGAGGCTTTTAAAAAATTCATGATTTTTTAACAACCTCATAAAAAAGTTGTTTTGCGCCGAGAGCAATTCCAATCTAAAACGCGGTAGTGTACCCGTTCTTTATTCTACCGCGTCAGGATTGTTTCTAAAGTACAAGGTATTGTGAGAAATGAGAACTCAATAATATGTCATTAAGAGGGCTGCAACGGTGAGGGATCAACATAACAACATGTATTTTGTGATTATACAATATTCCAATAAATAGTATGATGATGTTATTAGTAAATAGCACGACACAATTGCATATATTTTATCATAAATATAGTACATTATAGTTTGGAACCAAATTTACAAAACTAGTTTCAATAAACTTCACTTAAATCAGTTTTGCTTTATATAAAGTATATACTGCTATTCATCACGTAAACATGTACAGTACACTCTATAATATGTTCCTTTGCAAAAGTAAAAATAGAAGAAAATCCTTATAAAATAAACTTTAGCAGATAAACAAAGAACAGTGAAGTGTACGGAGCTTCAAATATTTCAATTTTCCTCTCTTTGCATTTCTTTCCCTTCCCCTTCCTCGTCTCATTCCTATCTGCTCGCACCACCACCTGCCTCGTTTATTAAACTTGACGTGCTGGAATATTGACACCTTCTCTTTATTTATTTTTTACTCATTATAATCTCTTTCCTCTTTCTTGTTCCCAAGATAATACTCCGCATACATTCTTCTTACCCACTTTGTCTGTTAGTGTAAAGGGGAATGGATAGGGTTGAAAAATTGGGAAAGCCAGTCTGGCGAGACGCCCAATTAAGTGGTACAGAGAGCAGAGAGTCACGGCGCTGTGACGTCATGCAGCCCCCAACTATACCCTCTCCAACACCATCTCAGGATTTGCGGGAATAATGAATATCGAGGTGACAATTAGGTAGAGGGAGCGGGTAGGATTTTATCTGATAGGGGCACAGCCCTCTGAGTGCAAAAAATTCTTACACTATGCTATTTCGCATAGTAGTGGTAGCTATGACGCATTAAAAACACACACAAAAAATCCTTAAATAGCTTAAATGTATCTATGTGATCATAACAACAAATTACATCACATTTATTTAAAGCAGGTTTCTAGATTTGATTTTGTTCAATCAATTAAATGTTTAAACGACGTATTTTAAAGCAAATACTAGTGGAATGTGTACAGTACATATAACTCATTTTTGCAAATTACTTTACCGTATCTTCCGTAGGTATTGCCATGTTATTTGGAGATTTGATACCAGTGATAAGGATTTTTGCATAGCCGGAATCTTTTTTTTAAGAACATTGATAATTTTTAAAAAAGTGTTCTTGGACGTTATTTTTATAAATTCATCAAAATACATACCAAAAGCTCCAAAAAGTCAGGTAAAATGTCCTGCAGGAACGTGTGGTACAATACATTGCAGCATTGCGGTGGTGCGGAAAAATATGCGGCCCTATTAATAGTGTCGTTAATTATTCCCAGCCCAGAAAATGTGCGGCCCTATTAAAGTGACGTTAATTATTCCAGCCCAGAAAATGTGCGGCCCTATTAAAGTGTTGTTAATTATTCCAACCAAGAAAATGTGCGGCCCTATTAAAGTGTCGTTAATTATCCCAGCCCAGAAAATGTGCGGCCCTATTAAAGTGTTGTTAATTATCCCAGCCCAGAAAATGTGCGGCCCTATTAAAGTGTTGTTAATTATCCCATCCCAGAAAATGTGCGGCCCTATTAAAGTGTCGTTAATTATTCCAGCCCAGAAAATGTGCGGCCCTATTAAAGTGACGTTTAATTATTCCAGCCCAGAAAATGTGCGGCCCTATTAAAGTGTTGTTAATTATTCCAACCCAGAAATGTGTGCGGCCCTATTAAAGTGTCGTTAATTATTCCAGCCCAGAAAATGTGCGGCCCTATTAAAGTGTCGTTAATTATCCCAGTCCAGAAAATGTGCAGCCCTATTAAAGTGTCGTTAATTATCCCAGCCCAGAAAATGTGCAGCCCTATTAAAGTATCGTTAATTATTCCAGCCCAGAAAATGCCAGATAAAACCTGTGCTAATGGCTGGTTGGGTACGTTGTGGGCTTGTTTTCCTCAGCCCATTCATGAGAATTATGGGTATCAAATAATCTATTCCTGGTGAAGCAGCTTCCATCTGTAAACAGGACGTGTCGTATGAAGTGGAGCTCTTGAGCGCATTGCTGCAACAACCGTCGGCGGAAGTCCACACATGCAGCC
Organism: Timema cristinae; assembly: GCA_039000515.1. Lineage (NCBI taxonomy): Eukaryota > Metazoa > Arthropoda > Insecta > Phasmatodea > Timematidae > Timema > Timema cristinae. Next base: position 20,794 of record JBCFYV010004543.1, read on the forward strand.
ACGTCCACTGGGTGTAATGCCTTCACTTTGTGTACACGGTACGGGTGAAGCAGTTGTTCGTGGAGAACTTACCATACATTCTAACGATTGACATGCATGACGTGTGCTATCGCCCGTGTGCTGGGGAGGTGAGGTGTAATGAGTCTATTTTCTCTTTAATGGTTTCCCCTCTCTCACTACATATAAATGCAGCTACCTTTACTTTAAATTCAGCATTATCCATCTCTACTTAAAAAGTGGACGAAATGGGAAGTAAGAAGATGTGAAGTTTTTTTTTTAAACATTTTAATTTTTTGATAGATTGATTAATATCGTTTTCAAAGATAAATATTTTTGAGGACTTTTTCTAATTTTTCATTGCCACTTTCTTTGAGAATTATAATAACCTATTAGAAACTCGTCTTAATTAATCCTCAATAAACAATGTTAAGTGTTTTTCATAAAAATTAAATTGTCATGAAATGTTAAGTGCTTACCATAAATATGAAAATGTCGTGGAAGGACAATGTTTATTTATGAGCAAAAATTAGTCAATCAGATTTATAAAAAAATACAATAATAAAA
>JBCFYV010004544.1:0-19670 GCA_039000515.1 Timema cristinae
AATTTGTATGAACTATTTCTCACCATATAATCTATTTTTAATACATTTATAAAAATAAGAACATCTGTGCAAAAATGTAATTTTAAATATTAAAATTTTTATTGATGTATGTCTCCTGAAAAAATATATTAAACATGATTCAATTAAATTTAGGTTTTATACGATGAAAACTGAGTAAATAGACCTACTTTATAATTGATGCCAAAGTGTAATTAATGTTGGGCATGTTATTTTACTGAGTGATATACGATTATATTCATTGAAGAAATAACAGGTTTATCATACACACAAATATATATAATTTATTATACATAAATGCTTGAAATAGTTTGATGATGATGATAATAATAATAATATATAATATAATCCTAATATAAAATGATTAAAAAGTCATAACCTTTGAATTGCAAACATTGACTACTAGTAGATTAAATAAATGAATAAATACAAATATGTTGTACTAAATGCCTGCATACTATAGATACTTAATCAAATATTTGATATTTGTAAAATAAATCTAATAGCTAAATAATGATGAAAAAAAGATTAAAATAAAAACTCTATAACATTTCCAATTTGGCAAAATTGGTTTGAACAGCTGTTGAGAGTTTATTTGTAGGTATTTTATGTATTAGTACTCCTTTGAGTGCCAAAAATGTTGAGTAATCATGGACATACACAATTTAACATAAAACAATTACCAGAAATTGAAATCACACTAGAGGCTACACTATGAAGGTTATTGAAGACTTGGTGGTCCCAACCATCGACTAATAGTCTTTTCCCCAAAGTAACTCTCCGGAAGATCACGGTTTCAAAGGTTGGCAGTCGTGTTCGCCTTCCTCGCGTTCTCACCCTCCCGCATTATTTTATATTGTTAACTCCTAGATTATAGGGCACCTCGTGGCCGACATAGGGTTCGGGATTATGGTTGGAAATTGGTTGGTCTGGCACGGATCCCAAACTTGACCACAATGACTCTTTTTTCTATAAATACCCAAAATAATAAGTTAGTGGATTTTTTTAATGCTGTGTTTCTTTGGTGCTCTCTCGACTGAGAAGGAATTGAGGATGGTACCTTAAAAATAATTTGTTATTTTTACTACATCTGTACATCTTTCATCATCATCAAGGATAGAATTGCGTGAACACATAAGATTTTTTGTTCATGTGTTTGTGTGCACACCGCTTTATGCTACACGTTCGGCGTGTATACACCAATAGTCTAGGTATAAAGAAGGTAAAATTTGTAGGAAATTCTTCCGCATTGACGTGAAGGGAGCGTGGTAAACTATTTAGGAAAACCCCTCGGTATACCCGACCGGGATTCAAACCACTATCTTCCCATCATCGATGGTCTAGTCTATTGTGAGAGCGTTGCCTTAGACCATACAACCATCGAATCAGACATCACTTTTAATTAAATTGAGTGCTCAATATACATACAAATGCACTTAGACAATATACATGCACGATACAAATAAGTTTGTAAATAATTATCGTAGGCACATCATATATTATTAAAAGTGCTTTGCAGTTATTTGATTTTATTGTATTTGATTAAAATGCCGACCATCAGCTCTAATACCTCCCTATACCAGGCCAGCAATGAGCAAATATAAAATAATGCATTAATTACTAGACAAAATATTTAATTAATAGTGGACAGAAAAAATGACAAAAATACAGTGTAGAAGATTTACTAAAACCAAAACTAAAGAATTAAATCACCATAAAGATTTTTTTTTAAAATCACTCACTAATAAACTTAGTCATTAATAGTGTTCTTTAAATAGTTATCTAAACATGATTATTTTTACTATAACTAAATAAAAATAGTATTCAGGAACTACGTAGAACTGCGTATTCAACGACCAAGAAGGCTTAGCTTGTGTCACTGAGATAAAATATTTAAGATTTATAAAAGCTTAAGAATGCACCTGAATGACCACATGTGCAAAAACAAATTGACATGAAATGCTACTATAAAAAAGATTGTAATATTACAATTACAATAATAAATAATTTAATTTGGTAAACTCTAAGGCAATTTTTGTTATGTCTTAAATCAATGTTACTCAAGATTTAAGGAATATAAAGTGGATAAGAGGAAATACATACACTAACATTCGATTTCTCAAGATAAAAAATACACTTACTTATTGGTAACACCAAACTCGTTTCAATACACAGGGGCTGAACACGAAGCTCTAGGCTATGTCAGAAATATTTCCCGCAACCAAGGTCTTTGTTGATAAGATACATTCCAATTTTCATAAGAAGGACAGTTAGAAAAGTCTATTTTCACTAATTCATTTGTTATGTCATCTTATCTCGAGCTGTCATTTTTTATTCGTTATTTTAGGATTTATCTTAAAAAGGTTTGTGGTAAAGTGACCCCAACTCGAGACATTTTTGTTTAAGTAGACTACCACAGTTCAGTTAATACTTCCTAAAATAACGAATTTAATAAGACTTATGATTGGGTAAATAATTATTGGCCCTTCTGTACAAAAGATTATTCAAAATTATAAACACATATAACACCCCTCTGTACTAGTATATTTTCAGTAAATAAAAAAATCAATTCAAACTACTTGCATTTTTTTAAATGCTACATTTAGCGTTCTTATGAATTGGCACTACTTTAAGAAATATTTTATATTATTCTTTGATTGTTTGAAGATATAAAAATTACTGGTTTTCAGAAAGCTTCCAGCGATCTTCCATGGTTGTTATTTCTTGAATGGGTGTTAATTCTTTGACTGCGGAGTAATAATGACATTGCCTATAAGCTGAAAATCACGCGGAGACATTCTCCGACAATGTTGTGTCTCAGAGCAAAAGGGTCATAAGTCTCATATCATTGCTTCGAGTTTTTTTAGCACCGCGTCTTACTACCGGTTCAGGTTATACGCATATGCACATATATGCTACGTTAATGAGTTAGGGATAAGGAAGGTTGGATTTAAAGGAAGTGTACCTTATTTGCGTGGAGGGAGAGTGGAAAACCATTTTGGAAAACCATTCTCAGTACACCGGACCGGGATTTGAACCCCAATATCCCTGTCATCTGCAGTATAATCTCACACGAGAGTGATGTCTTCGAGCATGCGACCTCCGAAGCAGGTATTGCTTCGTGTTGATTCCTATTGTAAGGTACGCGATTACTGGGATAAGTCTGTTTGGGATATTTTTCAGTTACAAGAACCAAACAGTTACAATTTCAGGATATCATGATACAATTTTTTTTAATATCCAAGACTTTTAATACCTTGTGATTATTATAAGCAATATGTTTTCTGGTAAATACTCATTTATTCAAATTCAAAAAAATTCCGTACTGGTTGAAAACAATTGATAATTTTTCGCGCAAAGAAATTCTCGCTCTCTATTTCCCATAATAATAGCAAATATTTAAATTATGTCAATTTTTTTATTTTTTATTTTTCTTATAACTTTCACAATAGAGGCATATTAATTATTTAATTTACTAGTAACTGTGATGTTAGTGTTCAAATTACGGTTCGAGTGGTTTTCCCTAAAAGATTTCCCTCTTTTACTGCTTGCAAATGTGGGTAAGCTTAGTCTAAATTCTTCCTTCCTCATCAATGTAAATATGTTGAGTACTGTAATCTAGTCAAAAAATAATTTGTATTGATATTACTAGCTAGAATATAATTTATTTATTGTAAGTTACAAATAAAGTATTCGCTTTAAGGCAAAACGAAGAAGGTAAAGTTCAGCAAGGTATATTAATAATTTCTCAACTTGTTACTTATCGTGTTGTTGTAACAAAGTTTAGAATTGTGGTCGCAACTCCATTTACCGCGCTTTTACATGACAAGGAACATCTCTGAAATTCTTGAAGTCATCTGACAGCGTCTCTATTCTTGGAAACAAATTACAAGTGGGTGTGCAAGGAAATAATAATAATAATAATAATAATTACAATGAATGTTTCCAGTGAAGAAGCTCTTTTGTGAATGCTTTGTTTCCACCTGATAAAATGGATTATCTTGAGCTTCTATTCAATAACTTTACTATAAAGATATTTTCAGTTCAACTCAAAGTGAAAAATAAAATCTAATTTTGACAATTCTGCAGGCTGGTTTTACAACTTATATTTTAATGTTTTAGTATGTTTTTAACTTACATTATTGCAAGTGTAAATTACTAGTTGTTAGTTTCTTAAACCATTTAATCGAATGGAAAGTTATAAATGAGGTGATTTTACAAGTAAATGCACATCCATTCGCCCTGAGAAAATTATAAGTACACCCAGGGTCAAGAACACTCAACATGAGTTGAATAAAGCTATATTTAGTTTATGTCACTCAAAATATTTATAAGATTATGAATATTTAGGAACAGTTGTTCCCTCCCTAAATTTGTTACTGAGTGGAAATATTAGACAAATTCAAACGTAGTCTGGTTAAATTATGATTTGAATTATTTTCCACCACTTTTAATATTAACATTTCAAATTTTCGCTATATTATTTAAATTTACGTCAAATGTCACACTCATTCTCAAAAGAAATAAATGTGTAATATGCTAAATTAACTTGTTATTTACCAAACATAATGTAATAGTAAAAAAAACCAGAGATTCCATCTGTAAATCATTGATATAATTTATAAATAAATAACACACATTTTTAACGGATAATTGAATAGTTGTCTCTTGCTTGTAGCTAGGCCTACCCTCCCTTTGCCCTGAAAGGCTTACCTTGCTAAATTCCACTATGATGTAGCTTTTAGGATAGCGCCATAGTGTAATCGGTCAAGGTAAGTCTGATACCTTTCAGTGTAAACGGAGTGTACCTGCTGAGATAATCTCCATTGGTGCTCCAGCGGCGTGGTCGAAGAGACCTAGCTGCCCAGCTCAGGGGTCCGTCCCCTCCATGATTTAAATCCAGTGTTTTTAATGCCCGGATTGAAATATTGTGGGTAGGCTTATCCCGCGGCAACTCAGATAACGGAAGCTTCGGAGGGCGTAGTTATCTACGGTGGCACGTTCCGACGACCCTAATGCTTAATCAGGACCACAAGTAAGTCTAACAGCCGGACATAGGGACTGGGGGGCTGTCAAACCGAAGCAGGACATCGGTCATCGGGCAAGGCGCTGTTACACGAGGGGAATATTGGCCATTAAACGTGTGTTGTAGCGTCCTCTAACTGATACATACTGTACTATTGTTTAGTAGAGAACGTACTGTTTTGAAATAAAATATTAACTAGTAACTAACCGTTTCGGTGGCCGCACGGTCTAAAGCATTACCCTAGCAATAAACTAGACTCCTGAAGACGGGGAGATCGGGGTTTGATCCTGGTCGGATGTACTGAGGGTGGATTTTCTTAAATGGCTTTCTATCCTCCCTCGACGTAAATATGGGCACACTTCCTCTAAATTCAACCTACCTAATCCCTAACACATTAGTGTAATTAGTACATAAGCGTATAACCCTAACATGTAGTAAGACGTGATAGACTAACTATTGTACACATTTACGATGATTTAGTACATAATTTGGTGGCTAAACTTGTTCATCTAAGCACTGGTAACTGTTATTGAATAACTAGCGAAGTAAGGTAAATATGACGTGCACTCACACGGTCACTATAATTTTATTCATCCTTGTTCTTAGCATAGTTGTTAAGGTTACAACAAAGAAAACAAAATATTTTTTATAAAATGGTTAGTGTATGCCTAGATTAAAAGCTTAGTGTAAATTTTGAATCAAACCTGTGTATATTTGGAAATCGTAAATATATCTTTGAAATACATCTAATTAAAACAACTTTTAATCAAATTATTTTTCCAAACAAAGCTATTTCGTTTTATCATTATTAAATCACTATTAAATTTTATAATACAAGACCACTTGTAATGCCAACTTGAGGACGAGAAGCTTGCATACCTTATGAGGGAACTCGCTATGTTTGTTCAGCTCTCTATCTTGTGTTTGCTTTGATCAGGCTAGAAACGTTATTTAGTACATTGTTACAGAGCATAATATGTGTGCTACTAATTTAAATGTATGCGTCTAGAATAATTATATTTAACATTTATAAACATTGTAGTAGTTACTAAAAAAACCTATCAAATCTAGTGTTTTGAAAATAAATTAGTACTCTTGTCTTCAAAATAAGAAAATTGATAAACAACTAAATATAGGTTTAGTAGTAAGATTAATTATCCAAATTGGGGTCCGGCGAATTAAACGAAACATAAAATTCGTTTGCCTATAGCTCGATATGCTGGGTTTGACACATTTCAGATCACTTAAGCCTATTATTGTCATCCCGTTCCCTTAAAATGAGTGGATGTTTTTATTATTTCTACGTTTAACATTATGTTCATTAATGTATTAACCTTTATGGAGGTAGGCAGAAAGGTAGTTTAGAGTCAGGCAACGTGCATTAGCGTAAAGAGGGGATGGTAAAACCACCGTGAAATAGTTTGTGTGTGTGTGTGTGTGTGTGTGTGTGTGTGTGCGTGCGTGTGTGTGCGCGCACCGCGTTTTACTACCTATTCAAGCTATTGGTTATTTATACTAAGGTGGTAGGGATAAGGAAGATGGAATTTAGAGGAAATTTATTCATGTGTATGTGCAGGAAGAATGTGAAACTGTTTATGAAACACCACCTTCAATACACTCAACCGGTATTCGAATACCGATCTTTCCGTCACCGGCAGTCCAATCTATTGCAATAGTGACGCCTTAGAGAGGGTGAACACTGACGAGGGTCACAGTGTTATCACATGTGGAAAAACACCAACTGTGTGCAACCGGTAAAGATTTGAATCTTGATCTCCCCGTCAATGTACGTAGGGCCTACTATTGGCAGCATAAAGCCACAGCAGAGTCGCAGGTGGCTGTGATATCAATGATAGCTCTTAGTGGCCGATTCTATCCAGAGACTGTTTTAAAATATGAAGGAATAATAACCTTGAGCACGAGACGATCCTTGGATAGCTCGGGGCAGAGTATTGGTGCGATAAGCTCCCGGATTACATTCCCATATAATAAAGAAGAGTCATTTTTCAATTTATTCAAATATGATACGGCTGGTTTCTATAACTATAACTATTCATCCCCAAAGTTTCACCTTTTAAATATACTTAATTATAAAGCGTTGATTTATTCCATCTCCCCGTCATAAGTAATACAGTATATTTCAAATCTAACATCTAAAACTGTGTGTCCACCCAAGTGAGTTCAGGATATCTTAAGTCTCTGATTGCCAATTTTTGCACATCAGCGTGTTACTTATTAGTAAAATATTTAAATGTTGAGCTTAATACTTAAGTAACGTGAGCTAGACATAATTAATTACCCAGAAAATATTTAAATATGTAATACCTTCGATGAAAAATATCATAAATGTACTTAATTGTATATTTCAATATTTAATACCTTCGATGAAAAATATCATAAATTTATTTATTTAAATTTATTTTTGGAAAAATAATTATTTCTTAGAAAAATATTTAATAATTATTGTATGATTTAAATAATCATCGGTTCAATATTTTTTTATATTATAGTAATTAATCTCAAAGCCAAAATTAATTTGAGTCAATTTGAATTAATATATCATATTCTGAAATTTGGAAAATGACACATGGACACGGGAATCGAACCTGTGACCTTTGGTTTCGATTCCTGTGTCCAGGTGTCATTTTTCAATTTTCAGAATATGATATCTATATGGAGTAATCCTCACTAACAACATAAATAATAGCTTTGGTTATTTGAATCTTGAATTAATATAACTTAGTCATTCAAATCTATATAAATATATATATATATAAAACACCTTGTCTTACCACCCGTTCTGATTATACGCCGAATTGATCAAATTGAAAAATACCATCTTGTCTTGGCTATATATATAGACATAGAATATTTAGAATTTTTATTCTTCATCCCGGCAAACAATAACACGATCGAAGAATTCGCCCCACGGGCAAGTAGATGAGAATAAAGGAGGGCTATCTGCATATAAAACGATATTAATTAATTACTAGGTATTCAGCAAGACCATGCTACATAAGAGTTGTTCTTAAAAGCAACGTGCACGACTTTCATTACCACAAAAACACGCTCTTCGACAGCTCCCGTCCAAGAGAACCTTCACTAACACTGAGAGAGGTACTTGAACGCTCGACGTATTTGTTTCAGCGGGGCTGATTGGTTTTGATTGGGCCTGACGTAAACCGCATAGGAACAAGCTGTTGTTCCACACCTTGGCTCAGTCGGAATATGTATGATCAGCTTAAGTTCTCCAGTTCGATCTTCGGAACGGTCAACCTATTTTTAATTGGTGCTCAATTGAGTGATCGGTGCTCTGTTTGTCCTAGAGTTTGTTGTTTGTTTTTCTTTAAATATTGTTCTGATATTGTCATTTGGATCATTAATTGCACGTTAAATACCCCAACAAACACCGAGGTCAGGTGGTTAGAGTTGCCGACCGTAAGTCTAGGAGAGTTTAATTTGTATCTCTAGAAAGCTAAATATCTTAATTAAGAAAAAGTAAATATATATTCTATGGCCAAGTGTGCTATGGCACAGCCTTTAAGAAAATGACCAACCTCTTTTGGGGTATTTTAGTTAGAGTCTGGCTACTTCAATTTTCTTTTTGTCTTCGCCTGGTGTAGTTGGAGCGAAATGGGATTCGGAGCGCAATATAAGTGCTATCGAGATAACAACAACCCAATTGTACTTTAAAATGAGTAACTTTAACAAAAACAAAGGGTAATTTTAAAAATCCACAATTTAAATCTAATTTGGAAAGATGGTCCGAAACTCTTTTTCATCTTGTGCGTCTAGATATAGATATTATTGAGCCGAATCGATTAATATATTTTACTGTGTATGATTTAAAATAAAACTTATGTGGTAGCATCTTTTAAGTATACAATGAATAGATATTTTGTGTATTTTATAATATGGAATATATATGTCCTTGTTTTAACACGTAAACGAAAGCTTTTGAAGTCATGTTATTAATTAAAATAAGCCCTGATTTAATGATGTGACGTAAACTCTGTTTACTCTTAACATTGAACTCAATAAATGTACACATTTTATATTTAGGCAACTATTTTTATCTCATTTTGATATTTAACGTGGATTTTAAATCGAATTATATGAGCGTATGATATACAATTTAACTTGACCTAAGTCTAATCGTCTAACAATAAACGATCTATCCTGATTCTAAGAATGTAATTGGCATGTGCGACAAATTCATACGCAAAAAATATACTTTTTTTGGTATCCACGCCTTTAAACATTTGGCCATGAATAAAAGCTACTTAAATTATTTTAAAAACTTTAACAAACTTAAGCTAAAGCAGGCATTGCGACCTAAAGTAGTGACTACTTCCGATTAGAGTATTAGAATTATACCTTTTCAAGACATATTTTTATGGTTGAACTTTTTTCTAGTACAGATTAAATCGTTATTTATTTTTGTTTTATTTCCCATGAAAGTTATATGGGGACAGGACAAAGAAACATATACTTTTCTACACGTCAATTCTTATCTTTAATATTAACCATGATGGTGCATTTTAAATGTTATTAATTAAGTCAAGCCATAGCCAAATAAACTATACTTTTTTTTAAAAAGATGGTAACATTCTTTCGAGGAAGATAAAGTTTTTGGATAAAATAATAATTGTATTAATCACGATTAAAACGTCGATGATTTGGAATGATTGCTTTTATGGTATTTTTTACTTCAGATAAAACAAAATGGAAAAAAGGTGTTTGGAAACGGTTTCTTGAGCTTTTTTTTAATATGCATTATCTTCCAATTATATTTTAGAAAGCCCAATCATATTTTATTTTACATATTTCAAAATAATCACATTCCACATTGTTATATTCCTATTCTTTCTTATGAGATGCATATTTCTGTATTTGAAACTGTTATTTTTGGGCTTAAGCTAAGTTTACATTTATTCCGACGTTTCGACGGTATTTGCATAATCTATAATGATGAATTAAGTTGTTTGGAGAAAAATTTGATATACATTATACTTAATTGTTTGAGTAGTTCTAGTGGCTTTACCAGTAAAGTCTATTTAAATAAACAATACCACAAATTCTCATCCAAGCAACTTAATTCACCATCCATCCCAATTGATGGCTTTGCAACTACACCCGAAACTTAAAAGGATTTCAACGCGGCTCAAGCCAGAAATAATACTTTCATTTCTCAAACAGAGGCCGCGAAAAAATGTAAAACGAACTGTTATATATTTTTTAAATATACCTTTTTCATCCTGTGTTCATAAATTAGTTCAAGTTGCGGATAGTCTGAACGAATATGCGCGGTAAAAAAAAAATGCCGCTCTTTTGTTGTAACGTTGAACTAGGGTGAATATTCTACTAAGGAGTGTGTTTGTCGGGCATGCACAGTGGCTGCCATTTACGTGATTAACTGCCCAACCCATGTTGGGAATAACAGAAAGAAAGAAAGGAAGAAAAGAATATCTTACCTTCTGTAATTAGATGCTCGCGTTCGAGAATACAATTGGAAACTTAATCCGAAAGAAAGAGCTTTGATATCTCAGTCAATCTCATGCGAGGTTTATAAGACAAGACTTTGTGGTAAAATATAAACTTACATAGTTTAGTTTGCCAAATGAAATTGGGTAAATAAGCTACATAATTTTATTTCAATTAATTTTAAAATAATTTTAACAAATTTCCTAAGTTCATGAACACATTTACAAGCCTTGGATTGTCATTACTGTATCAAGTTTTTCTTCAAATATGTCCTTTAAATAGCAAACACAATAAAATGCTACGCTTCTATAAACATATTTATTTTTAGTATTATACCATTTAATTGTCTGGGCGGATGGTTGACCGCTACTGTCGGATATCAGTCTTATTGGGACTTAAATAGCTCCAACTAAGGATTGTGTTTGAAATATATTTAATGATAATATTACTCATGTGTCTCTTCAACTCAGATAATACAATGAAAAAACTATATGTCGAAATGAGAGATAAATGTTTCCGGGCAAGTAGCACAAGGAGCCAAGGCAACCATATCTAGACCAATAAACTCTTGTGAACCTTTGTAACCTTTCCCTTCCTCCTCCCCCTTTCCTAAAAAATAATTAATCTTTTGTTGGTTTGTTGAAATTAAATACTCAGCAAAGCGTATACACAAAATATCAAAGAGAGTTTATTAATGTGAACATATTTACAATTTATAATACATCTTTGTATACAATATTTGATGTCAGAATACAATCATCATGAATTTATATTAATTTAAATTTTAAACAAACAATGTGTTTTAACTTAAACTGAGTATGCTATGTCAGAAGTCGGTAAAAAATCCTTTCCATTGATACCTTATTCATTGCTGTAGACTTTGTATTAGTTGAGGCATAGAGAAAGGGATAACACCTCTATGGTTGAGGAAAAGGGATGTTGACAACAGAAATAATATATAGGATCGGAGTTACTAGTAACTTTTTTCTCATATCCAGTATAAAATTTGGCCTTTAAACTCAATCAATATGCATTATTATATTGTTTCTTGCAAAGCCCACAAAAATATTTTAAAAATATATGTAAGTAAAGATAATATTGAAACATATTTGGCCTAGCTAAGGTAATTCGATGGAATTAATCTGGATCTCTTTAAATGTGTTTTTGTGCTTAAGACCTCTGTTTGGTCCACTCTTACCTTTTGTCCTTACCGCATTGGGGAAGGAAGTCAAAATACCAGCTCTAGTTCTATCCCTAAGACTTGTGTATATACGACATATAAGATAACATGTGTATTGTACATATGGTTATATTCCTCCGTCTGCACACAAATAATAAACAACATTAACATCCCATTCACAATACACATGCAGCATAGCAATACCAGGGACACACTTAAATCTCACAAATTGGCACAAAAAAGAATACATACTACAAAAATCAGAACCAAAAACAGCACGACAAAATAAGTTTCGATACCAGATCACAAAAAACGAATATACAAAAACCGTACACAATCGAGGAGGTAGGGAGAGTGAAAACCATTTAAGGGAAAATCCCCCTTAGTATACACATTCATGATATCCCCGTTACCGACAAATTAATTAATACGAGGTTGACGTCTTATTTCGCGTGCCCATCGATACGGCTAACACTATATAGTCTGATAGCTTGCATCAAACGAGAATCCCTTCGTTTACCATTCGACAATCCTAAGAATGGGAAACGCATTTAAGTTTAAAAAACTAATTTAATTCATAGATGAAGAAACCATTGCTACCACCTTCTTAATCCATGCCTGCGTCCCTCCCCTGTGCCAGTTCATCCCGGGCCACCTTTATATATATAAAAAAAACTACATATCTAGAACCTGAAGCCAGCCTTGTTATCGTCTGCCCGCTCCTTGTCGAGTTTACAATCTGTAATACCTGACATTGTAAGTGTGGTTCTACCTCAGCGTGGGGCTCAGATGAACTGCGCAGATTGTGTCATTCCAGAATAATAACCATACCGGTCCAGTGGCTTGGCATCTTGAAATTGTTACCATGGAGTGATGCATAGCTGGATGACCTTGCTGGGCCGAGTCTGGTCGTGATTGCAAATACGGAGTAAAGTGCGTACATGTGCAAAGGTCGTTGCCCTTTAAGGTGGGGTGCTAGTGAGCGTGAGTTTAGGGCAGTATTTTTGCAGTTTTTATAGCACAAACATCTTTTGGCCAAAATAAATCAAATATTTCTTCTATAGAAACATAGAGTTTTGTTTTCTGTACATGCTAATCTCAACAGTTGTTGAATATCTGTCATGATCATGACAGATATTCAACAACTGTTGAGATTAGCATGTACATAAAACAAAACTCTATGTTTCTATAGAAGAAATATTTGATTTATTTTGGCCAAAAGATGTTTGTGCTATAAAAACTGCAAAATTAATGCACTAAACTCGCGCTCACTATAACCCCGCCGTAAGGGCCCTGATTCACTAAAGAAGTGTTTCCCACACTGTGGTACGCGTGCTCTCAGTTGTACGCGAAGGATTTCAATGTGCGCGTGATGTACCACTTAGTTTTATTAATTATAAAATATATGTATAGTTATATACTAAGCTTGATAAACAAATTAGCGCAGATTGATGAGATGTCATGGATTTTTGTAAGCCTTTATTTCCCTCTGCCAAAGTTTTGCTTAACTTAAAATTATGGGACGACCGTTTATAAGTTACTTGACAAGATGGTTAAAAGGGAGGGGTACGTTGGTTAGGTAATGACCCCGAAAGAAGTAACGAACTGTTGAAAGTTTTAGAAACACTGAATTAAATAAAACAAAACGCGCATTTTCGCGTAAATTTGTCTAAAAACATGAGGTCAAATTTATGTTATATTAGGCATTTTCCCAACATAAATTGACTTTACATGTTTGTAAAAATCTTGCTCAAATCACTTTGCAACTAGTTTTTTTTTTTTTTTTTTTTTAGTTATCTCGTTTAGCACGTGACAGGAACGATTAGGATGTTTTTTTAGTAAGTGCACTAACATTAGCTCAATTATGCATCCACAATAATACATCACAAGAGGAAAACTATCCCCAGTGCACTCGAAAGAAACTTTAACCTCCAACTCCCTGTCACCGGGAATTCATTGTATTGAGATCCTGATTCCTTGAGGTGAATGGCTTATGGAAATACAAGTCGTTTTTATTATAACAATAAAACATATTTTTATCCACTGGATATAACTTTTCTTCCACTTAACAGTCCATATGTACACATTTATTAGAGTTTAGGAAAAAAGTAACAAAGGCTAACCTATGTGGAAATAATGGTTAACTATTTTCTTAGTAATGCCATATTATCAACCAAAAGTGTTAATAAACGCTGCTAATTAAGGATCCCACACACCAAGGCGAACGCGAACGTGTAAGCGAGCACGAACGTGAATGCGAACCACTCAACACATGGGGAGGTAAATGCAGTGGTATACACCGCGAGCGGGCTGTTCACGCGAGCAAGCTGGGCTGCGTAGTCATATGCGCGGGAGTGCGGGCTGATCGCTCATGTCGGGCTATCCGCCCAGTTTATCAGCGGGCAGCAGCCATGTTGATGCAGTTTGAGGCCACGTGCCGTGTTTCCGAGCTTTTCTTGTTTTTGTTTGATATATTTCTAATCAGTATGGATCCAGAAACCACAGAGAGGCTCATAGAGGCTGTTTAAAGAGAATGACATACTGTACATTATGAAATTGAATGGCTAAAAGAGTAGTAGATAACGAACAGGAAGTGGGACCAAATAGTCCTATGTTTGGAGTGAGGGGAAAGATACGTATCCTTTACTATAATTCAATATAGAAAAAGTTATGCGATGCTTCCACAGCGTAAATTACACGCGCGCGCACACACACACACATCCATTACTATGAATATCTCGATTACAACCACGCGACTCGTCATTTGATCGCGCGAGCAATTCACGCTGGTGTGTGCTTACAATTTCGCCAACGGATCGCATTCGCTCTTGCGCTTGCTCACGCGCTCTCTTTCGCCATAGTGTGTGGAGTCTTTAATGCTTCCCCAAGGATTGACGTTTTCGTTACTAATTGAACGAACAACAAATATTAATACAATTAATATGGTTTTATTTCTACGGCTATAGTAACAAGAGATAGAATGCATGAAATAATAAATTAAAAAGTATTATATTCATACTTGGATCTTCTCTGTAACTAACCTACAGTTTGTATGAACTCTTCCTCTGTTTCGCCATCTTAGTTTATGAAGAGAACGCAGACTTTTAGAAGCTTAAATGTTTGTAAAGCATTTTAAAGTGAACCACAGTCACCGTCTAAAAAAAATATATATCCAAACGGTTATTTTAATAAATTCGTGTTTAATGTAAAAACGGTTAAAAGAAAAACATAATTATAACAAATTGTTTGTTAAAGTTTTGAATGACTAGAGTGACAGCAGCTCGACATATGGTCTTGCAAATAATATTGTATGGCGAATATACATGAGTAGATCTGATAACTTTTACTTGCTCTCAGTTACAACCACTCCTGTGAGGAATGGAATGTAGGTCCTTGTTGTGTGTACTTATCAGATAGAAATTAACTCAACCGACACACGTAACCCTAAATCAATAGTTGTATTGCCCTAATCAGTAGACACGTGGACTTAACGTCAACTGTGCTGGTGTCCGGGGTTCAATCCTCGGTCCCAACACAGATTTATCTGATTGCCAAACCTTCCTTCACCTCTGACAAGACTATACTTGTGAATGTGGGGAATGCCAGGCCTCCACCGTGGTTTGGATTCCACGTTAAACTGTAGGTCCTCCATATCATCTCACAATCACCCTACCATTACACATTAGCGTAAGTGCGTATAACCCGAACGGTAGTAAGACGCGGTGCTAATAATAATAATAATAATATAATAATAATAATATATAATACTCGTCAAGCTTATCTTGTCTGTTTTATTGGTGATGAGGAGGCTAGGATCAAAACCTGTTCGGGTGTACTGAGGGTGTTTTTACAAAATGTTTCCCCACTCTTGGCCAACGCAAATGCTGGCGCACTTCATCTCAACTATACTTCCATTATTCCTACTCTATTAGTGTAGTTAAATACGGATAGCATGGATGGCACTAGTAGAACGAAAAATGGCTTTATTAGTATGTAGTGAGTAAACACACTAAAGTCTAACCAATCGATAACATTCATTTAGGTGCCATTCGGTATAGAACCGGGTTCTTTCTACTCATTACTCTGCCTTCTTGCTACTTAGCTATAGATCCCAATGGCACGATTCACTCTACAGAATAGTTATTATAAGAACTATTAGCGTTGAATGTATATATACTAGTATATATACACTCAACGCTATTAGGAACTTGGGGTGTTTTTTTTTGAAGGTAATAAAGACTAACTTAAATAGGAAGAAGAACTATACATTTCTTCGTGAAACTGTTCCATGCATCCAATAGTTGTTTTAATTCCCACGGTGGCAGTGTCATTGGAATGTCGCCGCTGTAGGTAGATACGTGTCGGCGAGCTAATGGTCCTTTTGTGGAATCGCTATCACGCTGGTTTAAGTGTACTTAATGGGGATTCTATGGCAAGACCGCAGGAGATGTGGTTTAATAGTTCTTATCAACGTTTCAAACTGAACCTCTGCATAAATAACGGAATCTTAGTTAAATCCCAACTACATTGGAAAATAAATTCATGTCATAATCATTTTATTGTTTGTAGGAAAATGTTTTCTTCACTTTCAAACATAAATATTTGCATGCTATATATAATTCAAGCAATAAATAGTAAAATATAGTTATGGCATAAGTGGGCTATTTTATTTTCCACAAAAACTACGAAAAAAAAGTTCCGAAGAAAAATAATATGGTTGAACAACATAGACTAATACTTATATTAATTTTTTTCTTAAAATAAATAAATAAATTTCATTTTATCTTATGTAAGTAAAATCTTCGAAAATAGTAAGCGTTAACCCCACAAAATCTAGTGTTTAAAAAAACTTATTCCCTCAAATCAGTCATTTATCGGTGTGTTCACCCAGGTTGATTACAAATATATCGATTGTCAGAGGTTTTTAACCATCTAGATTCTAAATATTTAAATTCATGAAAAGGTTAAGCCCGACCAAGTTTTAAGTTGCTGCATTAAGCATTAATTTCTGAACCTTACTCCTCTTTTCTCCAACTTTCCTGATATAACTTTACTGTATGATCTTTATCTCAGAACAAGTGCGGATTTCAGTGAAGGTAGTAGATCAAAGAGTCAGATGACCCCTGTGGTAACTGTAAAATTAATACATAATTAATACAAAAGTTAATCAGAATAAATGATAGCATAAATAAATCATAAAATTATGTAAGACTTTGCTTCTTTCTACAATGAGGATGATTCAGGGTGATTCTTTAGAAATTGTTTACCACCCTCCATCCACGTCAATGCGTCTATTATCGTCTAATTAAAATGCGTGTAGTCCGGACGGATAGTAAGACTTGGAGCATAAAAAAGTTTGTTATTTATAGCTCGGGCCTTCCTATGAAAATATTCTGGATCCGCCCCTATTTCAGAATGTTTCCAAAACATATTTTATTAACATAAAATTAACAATATAATTATTTCACGAAACAAAATTGCAGCCTCGTCATTCCTAAATCATTTTAGACCCGTGTGTAATGCTTGCATTTCCTTTACACATCCATCAAGCCATAGTTGGATTGCTAAATATTGAACCTTATCTAACAGCCCCCAAATTGACTTTACTTTCAAGTTTTCAAATGCCAAGTCATGTGCTCTATTTTTTGAAAAATGGCGACAACTTTGATAATTTTCGTATTCACTTAGTGATATTTTCTCAATGTTTGCCAGACTCTTATCTAGTTTTGAAACTCTTTCAAAGATTTTTCAAATGGCAAACAGTGTGTTTGTATATATGGTTTGATACTGTTAAGATTTTAACTACACATTAAATTCATGCTGCTAAGTCTAGTAAATATATGTTTTCATTACTTAAGCTAGTTTGTAATTAGTTTGCTTCTGTAACTTTATTTTCTGAGAAGCTAATGCCTTAACATTCAACGTGTACGATTTTTGTGTTTGGCAGGTGTTAAAGGAGCTGAGATTCACACCAATGTATGTGATAAAAACAGGGACAATGCTTCTTTACCTTGCTGAAGTGTATATGAGTGAGTATAAATGCTCAAAAACTGTTAGAAAAGTGTGATTGATGCAGAGCGGTTGGGACGGCCGTCACCATCAACCACTGATGAGAAACAGGAATAAGCCAGGTCCTTTATTCTTGTGGACAGAAGAATCACAATAGAGAAAGTTTCACTACAACTTGGCATAAGTCAAGGTTCCACCTATTCGTTAGTGCATGCCACTCTTGGTTTCCACAAAGTTTATGCTAGATGGCTGCTTAAACAACTGACAGAGGAACATAAACGCAATCGTCTGGACATCTGCTCTCGCCAATCGGAGCGGTACCATCATGAAGGAGATAAAAAGGTCGATACACACAGAATGATAAGCTACGCTAAGCTGTGCTGCGCTATGCTATGCTATCTTGTGCTAAGACTTTGTCAATTTTGTTTCACACTCATTGCAAAGTTAAGCAATGGTCCCTCTTTTTCACTGTCGAATTCAGTGTGGTTTCTTTCTGGTCCTCTCCAGTGAGGTTTAGTTATGATGGCGTTCTCCAAAATGTCTTGCTTGAGTTCAGGCGATAGTACTGAGGAAGTAAAGATGTTGCTGTTAGCAGTTGTTTTGGAAGAGCAAGAAAATTTAGGAGATGGAGTTTAACGTGTTCAATTAACGCTTCCATTTTAATAGAAAAACATTAATTATTAGGTGTAAAACCTAAATCAAATGTTACTTAAATACACGTGAAAAAAAACTGAAAACAAGACTTCTACACTTCTTTGGTTATTTTCACCAAACCAGCACTGGTTCTGTTCAACACGAATCCCAAGCTATATTATACGCATGCGCAACGTAAGATGACTCAATATGGGAGATGAAAAAATTGCCCGACCAGAAATTGGAAAAAAACATAGCGTGGCCTAACAAGGCATAGCTTAGCTTAGCTTTCTGTGTGAACCAACACATTTGAATATATGGTACGCTATAATTTTTTTAAAGAGTTAGCTACACGTTGAAACATGAATTACGGCCAGCTGTATGGACAAAACGGAGAGGACGACTGTCTGAGGTGTAGTTTTGCTACACGACAATGCGTGCCCTCATAGGGCTGCCCACATTCTGAATACCCTTCAAAACATGAAGTGGTAAGCTCTTGACCATCCATCCTACATAGTCAAGTTCTGGCACGGTATGATTTTAATTTGTTTGGGCCCCTGAAGAATTCGTTGAGAGTTCAATTTGCGGGCGATGATAGGATAAAAGAGGTGGTGCACGCACGTAACCAAATTTTTTTTTTTCTGACGGAATAAAAAAGTATGTGTTATGTATCTAACATAAACAAAGAATTTGTGAATATAAAGTGCTTTTTGAAGTACCGAAGACTGTTGAAATCAACACTGAAAGAGTTAGAAGATCTATAAAAATAATTTGGACTGGCAAATATTGAATAAAGTTCACTCTATCTGACTGAAAAACATCCAAATTGACACCATCAGTCAAGAGTAATAGCTTTAGAACTTTTGGTTTCGTGTACAAATACAAGATGATAAATTTATCAAAGTTTTGAAAGGTTTTATGCCGCTCTGACAATATATACTTAATTGTAACAGAAACATTATTTTTAGACCAAGAAAATACAGTTTTAATAATTATTATATTTGAATAAACATAAATTGAAGTATAACCATTATGCTCATTATATTTTTTATTTTGGCGGTATTTCTATGTATAGTACATATCTTTGTAAATTTAAATTTAGTTTAAATATTTCCCTAATTCCTTCATAAAAAGTGTTTAGTTATTAAGTTTCATGTTCTATAAACGGAGACTAGAAAACACTTAACCTATGGATGGTTCCCAAGAACGTTTTCTGCAGATTTTTTCAAATTACCTTAGCGTTTTGTCACCCCGTGACCTCATAAACATGAACTTATTTGCAGTTAGCCTTCCTTATGTTAATACAAACATGATCATTTA
>JBCFYV010004545.1:0-56834 GCA_039000515.1 Timema cristinae
AGACGGGCCTCAAGTTGGGCCCGCCCCCATTGCAAAAAAAAAAATATTTTTTTTGTCAAAAACGTTTGTGCTCTATTTTTTTTGCTTAAAAATGGCCCGAACAAACTTTTTGTGCTTTAAAACGGGCCTTTTTTTAGAAAATATTTTAATATGGGGGGGGGCCAACTTGAGCCAAGCAGCCCCCACATATTAAAAAAAACAAAAAACATATCAAAATTTTTTTTAAGTCAATCCTTGTGTTCCATTTGTGCTCATAGTGCCCCAAAAAATGACATTTGTGTTTTTTAAAAAATTAAAAACCCTAAGAACATTTTAATTCCAAAACTTAACCTTTCCCTAATAAAAAAAACTGTAAAAAAAAAAAACTAGATCAATTTGGGGCCACCACTTTTTTTAAAAATATCAATGAAAAAAAATTCGGGTATTTCACCATTCTTTGTTCTTATTTTTTTTTTTCCATTTGTCCGAAAATTTAACATTAGGGCGGAAAATCTACCTTTTATATAACAAAAAATGAAGGCATCCAATAAGAGCTCAAGCTACCCCCACCACTTTTAACTGTTTTTTTCCAATTTTTCTAATTATAGAGGCAAAAAAATACTCATTTTTGGGGCACAAATGAGCACAAACAAAAAAACAAACAAAGGTGGGAAAACAGAATTTTTGTTACTTTTTATATTTAAAAATGGGGGCGGCCAGCTTGAATTCATTTTTCTACAAAAATTTTTAAAAGGGAAAAACTCAAGTTACCCCCCGCCACATTAATTTTCTTTAGATTTTATAATTTTAAAAAGCACAAATATTCATTTTTCCCGGGCACAATAGACAAATGGACACAATGGTTTTTGATTTAAAAAAATTTTGTTATGTTGTTTTTTTTTTCAATATGTGGGGGGCTAGCTTGAGCCAATTACCCACCACTTAAAATTTTTTTCTAAATTGGCCATTTTAAACAACAAATTTCATGTTCGGGCACATATGAGCACAAAAAAGAGCCAAACGATTAGACAAAAAAGGTTTTTTCAGCAATGTGGCCGGGGCCAACAAAAGTTACGTTTGGCAAACAGGGTAAATCTTCTCTTTTCTCCCTCTTTCTCCGTGCACTCTACAAGAAATTTTTTTTAAAGGTGGGATTTTCAGTGCTAAACTTGGGCCCCGCCCCCCGAAAGGCACTAAAACCGGACCAGTCAATGTTTAAAAGGGTAGTTTTAAGTCTGGTCATTTAACAAAAAATTTTTCGTTTTTGGTACATTTTTTGTTGGGGCTAAAGCCAAAATCATTTTGGGGGGGGCCAAATTACGTCAACCGGCCCCCCCCACCAAACTTTTTTAGGCAGCATAAAAGACCGGGCCTAGTGCAATCGTTTTTTGCCACTTTAGTGCTGGGCATTGAAAAACAAAATTTTCGTTAGTGTACATTTTTTTTGGGAAGCTATAAGCGAAAAAAACATTGGGCGGGGGGCCAAGTTGACGGGGCAACCTGGCCCCGCCCCCAACTTAAGTGCAGCACTAACGACCGGGCCTAGTGCAATCTTTTTTGGCTAAAAATTAGTGCGGTCATTGAACACAAAAAAATTTTCGTTTGTGCTACATTTTTTGTGGAAACTATAAGCCAAAAAAATTGGGCGGGGCCAAGTTTACGTCAACCCTGGCCCCACCCACCAAAATTATAGTGCAGACAACGACCGGGCCTATGCCCCTCGTTTTTGTGCTACGTTAGGCTGGTTCATTGAAACAAAAAAATTCGTTATCTAAATTTTTTTTTTGGAACTATAAAAAACCAAAAACATTGGGCGGGGCCAATTTTTGACCCCCCAACCGGCCCCGCCCCCAAATTATAGTCACACTAACACCGAAAACTAGTGCAATCGTTAGTGCTACTTTTTGTGTATCATTTTAACACCCAAAAAATTTTTGTTAGTGGGACATTTTTGTGGAAGCTATAAGCCAAAATCTCTGGGGGGGGGCCAATTGACGTCAACCTGGCCACGCCCCCCCCAACTTATAGGCAGCACAACGAAAACCCGGACCTAGGGAATCGTTAGTGCACGTTTAATGGGTCATTGAACAAAAAATTTCGTTTTGTGCTACATTTTTTTTGAAGCTATAAGCCAAAAACTCTGGGGGGGGCCAAGTTGACGTCAACTTTTTCCCCCCCCCCACCAACTTAAGTGCGCACTAACGAAACCCCACCTATGCAATCGTTAGGCTGGTCATTGAACACAAAAAAATTTTTGTTAGTGATTTAATTTTTTGTGGAAGCATAAGCCAAAATCAATTTTGGGGGGGGCCAAGTTGACTCAACCAGCCCCGCCTAACCCAAATTATAGTGCCACTAACGAAAAAAATCCCAGCATTTTTTTTATGCTTTACTTTTTTTTTGCTGGCCATTTAACACAAAAATTTCGTTAGTGCTACATTTTTGTGGAAGTTCTAAGCCAAAATCAAATTTGGGCGGCCAAGTTGGGCGTCCAACCTGGCCCCACCCACCTTCTTATAGTGCAGCACTAAAAGACAAAACCCAAGGCAATTTGTTTAGTTGCTTTACGTTTTGTGCTGGTCATTGAACCAAACATTTCGTTAGTGCTACATTTTTGGGGGAAGCTATAAGCCAAAATCATTGGGTGGGCCAAGTTGACGTCAACCTTGGCCCCGCCTACAACTATAAGTGCAGCACTAACGAAAAAAACCAAGGCATTCGTTAGTGCTGGTCATTAAACACAAAAAATGTAACACTAACGAAATTTTGTTTTTCAATGACCAGCACTAACGTAGCACTAACGATTGGGACTAGGTCCGGTCGTTAGTGCTGCACTAAATTGGTGGGGGGGCCAGGTTGACGTCAACTTGGCCCCGGCCCAATGATTTTTGGCTTTTAGCTTCCACAAAAATGTAGCACTAACGACATTTTTGTGTTCAAAAGACCAGCACTAACTAGCACAAAAGATTGCACTAGGTCCGGTCGTTAAATGCTGCACTATAAGTTGGTGGGCGGGGCAGGTTGGGCGTCAACTTGGCCCCACCCCAGAGATTTTGGCTTATAGCTTCCACAAAAATGTAGCACTAACGAAATTTTTGTGTTCAATGACCACACTAACGTAGCACAACGATTGCACTAGGTCCGGTCGTTAGTTGCTGCCACTATAAGTTTGTGGGCGGGCCCCGGTTGACGTCAACTTGGCCCCGCCCAGAGATTTTGGCTTATACTTCCACAAAAAAAGTAGCACTAACGAAAATTTTTGTGTTTAATGACCAGCACTAACGAATGCCTTGGTTTTGTCGTTAGTGCGCACTATAAGTTGGTAGGCGGGCCAGGTTGACGTCAACCCTTGGCCCCACCCAATGATTTTGGCTTATAGCTTCCACAAAAATGTAGCACTAACGAAATTTTTTTGGTGTTTAATGACCACAAAAACGAATGCCCTTGGATTTTGTCCCTTAGTGCTGCACTATAAGTTGGTAAGGCGGGGCCAGGTTGACGTCAACTTGGCCCCACCCAATGATTTTGGCTTAATAGCTTCCACAAAAATGTGCACTAACGAAAATTTTTGGTTTCAATGACCACACTAACCGTAGCACTAACGAATTGCCCCCCTTGGGTTTTGTCCCTTAGTGCTGCACTATAAAAGGTGGGTGGGGCCCAGGTTGACGTCAACTTGGCCCCGCCCAATGATTTTGGCTTAGAACTTCCACAAAAAATGTAGCACTAACGAAATTTTTTTGTGTTAAATGGCCACACTAACGAAGCACTAACGAATTGCCTTGGATTTTGTCGTTAGTGGCTGCACTATAAGTTGGTAGGCCGGTGGCCTGGTTGACGTCAACTTGGCCCCACCCAATGATTTTGGCTTATATCTTCCACAAAAATGTAGCACTAACGAAATTTTTGTGTTCAATGACCAGCACTAAGATTGCACTAGGTACGTCGTTAGTGCTGCAACTAATAAGTTGGTGGGCGGGGCGAGGTTTGACGTCAACTTGGGCCCCGGCCCCAGAAGATTTTGGCTTATAGGCTTCCACAAAAATGTAGCACTAACGAATTTTTTTTGTTCAATTTACCAGCCACTAAACGTAGCACTAACGATTGCACAGATCCGGTCGTTAGTGCTGCACTATAATTTGGTGGGGCGGGGCCAGGTTGACGTCAACTTGGCCCCGGCCCAATGATTTTGGCTTATAGCTTCCACAAAAATTATCACTAACGAAATGTTTGTGTTCAATGACCAGCACTAACGTAGCACTAACGATTGCACTAGAATCCGGTCGTTAGTGCGCACTATAAATTTGGTGGCGGGGCCAGGTTTTAGGGTCAACTTGGCCCCGCCCAATGATTTTGCTTATAGCTTCCACAAAAATGTAGCACTAAACGAAATTTTTGTTGTTTCAATGACCAGCACTAACGTAGCACTAACGATTGCACTAGGTCCGTCGTTAGTGCTGCACTATAAGTGGTGGGCGGGGCCAGGTTTGACGTCAACTTGGCCCCGCCCAAATGATTTTGGCTTATAGCTTCCACAAAAATGTAGCACTAACGAAATTTTTTGTTCAATAAACCACACTAACGTAGAAACAAAACGATTGCACTGGGTCCGGTCGTTAGTGCTGCACTATAAGTTGGGTGGCGGGGCCAGTTGATGTCAACTTGGCCCCGCCCAATGATTTTTTCCCGCTTATAGCTTCCACAAAAATGTAGCACTAACGAAAATTTTGTGTTCAATGACCAGCACTAACGTAGCACTAACAATTGCACTAGGTCCGGTTCGTTATTTGCTTTCAGGGGCGGGGCCAAGTTAGGGCACCTGGATAGGCAGCAGTCCTTTCCTCCCCTCCTTTTCCAAATAATGGCAAACGACCTTGAAGTAAACCATAACAAAAATTCATTGTTCCCCCCGGCAACTTTCCTTTGGGTTCTTTTTCAAACCCACTAATATAATTTGTCTTGATTTTTTCCACTAGTTGTAGGCTGGCACCCTATGTCTTGGCTTCAAAACCCTTTGCTTTATATAGATTAAATAATGTATTGATTTGTTATATTTTTGTTGTAAAAGTTTAGTGATATCTAATTTTTTTAAATAGTATTCCATCTTCATTTTTTTGAAAGAAAGATTTTTAATATAAAAAAAATGAATCGAAGACAAAAATGTGCATAACCGCGCCTGCTCAATTACACGGTGTACTTAAGGTAATTTTTCCTAAATGGTTTCCCGTTTTTTCCCCCACGCAAACGAGGGTACTTCTCATAATTCTATCTTCCTCATACCAACCTTCTAATTGCTTTTAAAAATGTGGAAAGTATTGACTTGAGTGAAGATAAAATGAAATAACAACACTATTAAAGAAATTACCTATTTACTTGAAAAAATATTTTAGACAAGAAAATAATAAATATTCAAATTTTTAACAAATGTACATTTTTGTATAATATATAATTACACTTAAACTTTATTTAAAAACATTTTTAAGATAAATACTAACTTACTAAAATTGACTTAATATAATAAAAATGAAGACTCCTTTAAACACACTGGCTCAAAAAGTATTCATTATCAACATATATATTATAAAATAAATATATATAAATCTTAAACCTTTTTTAAAGGGTTTTGAACTAAAATTAGTACCCTTTAATTAAATAAAAAGCAATGGATATACTTTTGATTTTTTCACTTGACGAGAAAAAGGGGCATTATAAGTTCCATAAAAACCATTTTAATAACTATCATATTTTATAAAAATTAATTATATCTATTAAAAAAATGACCTCTCACCAAGCGTTTACTTAAAAAACCAGTGGCGCACTCAATGGGGTGGAGTAAACGGGGCACCTTCCCCCAAACCCCTTAAAATTTCAATACAAACATAAATTATTTACTTATAAAAATAAAACATTTAATACACCAGAAGATGAGTCGTATAAATGGGCTCCTTTTTATGACTTGGCTTAAGACTTTAATTCCCAAAACACACACATACAGATATTAAAAGTGCCACTTATATTCTCATTTGAAAAAAGCAAAACCATAGTAGCTTCCTACATTGTATACAAGAAAATGTATATAAACTATAGCCACCATTCTGGTAATTAAGTTCGTTTTAGTTTTCTAAGTCTCTTAACACAAGATATGGGTTATTACACCGAGGACCTCGCTTATAGAGACTTCAGAAACTCTCGCACCCCACCCAATTTCGTAAAAATTAATACTAAAGTAACTTCGAACTGACAAAGCTACCAGAGCGTGTTATTCCAACACAATTTTTGCTTAAATCTTTTTTTGGCAAAAATCCATACAGATCGCAAAATAGCCTTTGGCGGTGGCATCTTCTGGCTTCGCTGCGACTTTGCTCATGGCGGAAGGACTGCACACTCGGTTTTTAAATTACCGCTTAATAATCTTGCAACCCGAAGAAAATCCAAATTGCAATATCAGCAAGAGCAGGGGTCGCGGCGCACTTATGCAGCAGTGCAAGTTGATCGTCTGGTAAAGAGTGCATGTCGTCACACAAGTGGTAGAACGAAAACCGTAGCCTGCAGGGTATCCGTAGCAACGAGACGCTGATGGGCTGAGTGGTAGTTTACTCGCGGGTGATTTCAGACCAGACCCTACCGTTGTTGAGAGGGTTACTCCAGCAGATGAAATAAATGCGTGGGCCCAAGGGATCATCACTGTGGACTAGAGTTGAAAAACTTTATCTTACTGCAATATGAGGGTCCACTATATAACGGGCCCAAAAATCTGGAGCAAAATGGGCCCGTAAACTGCTGCAAATTGGAGAGGGTCGCTTACAAACCAATGAAGAGGGATGAAATTACCTTTACGACGGAGGGGCACTCATTTCTAAAGTGTTTCTTAAATTTACAAACCAACATGTCTAACGAAGAGTGGTTGTGTAGAGAGCAATACTTTTCACCAAAGAATGACTTTGTAAATAAAATTAACAACAAAATATTAGACGATGTAGTCGGGGAAACAAAGTTGTATACGTCAATATTACCGTAATGGCAAGTGATGATAATACACCCTACCCGAAGTTTTTAAAACCTTGGGAAATTTTAAAGTACGTCCTATTGTCTTGAATTAAGATCTGCGTCCCCCGTTTTGCTGATCTAACTTAGGGACCCATTGTGCAAGGGTACCAGAATACCAAATTTTACTAGGAGAAACTCAACGGGCTTCATTTTCACAAGGATCTAAAGGAATGGATTTTTATTCCACATTCCAATTATTTCCAACAACCTGGCTTTTAAATTTTAAAACTCTTACGTTTCCAGTGAAATGGTTTTTTCTATGACATCAACAATTCCAGGGCCAAATTTTAAAAAAGCAAATCCCCTTAAGAAATCTTGTTTCTTCGCACGGTCAACGTTTCCCTTTCAAGATACGAAGCTTGAAACTTACAGTATTGCCGAAACAACAAATCGTACAAACGTCGTCTACAAAATATTTTGTAGTAATATTTTAGTGAAAATGAAAATCTTTCAAATATTATAAATATAAAATTTTGTTTGTTATGATTATAATATAATTGAAATTTAAATGTTTTTTTAAGTTTGTGGTTTAATATTTTGTAATTAAAGTAAATAGAAATTTTATGTAACGTAGTTTCATACTAATAAAAAATAAATATGATGTAATTTTAGCTAGTAAAATTGAAAAAAAACATTATTTCATTTTTTTAATTTATTTATCTTACTATTCAAGAAGGTAAAAATTTAAAAATATTTAATTGATAATTGATAATTTTAATAATATATTATTTCTTTTACTACGAAATATTTAAAAGGAAAAATTAAAAGTTTAAGTCAATTTAGCAACATACTGCGAAATATTTACAGCTATAAGTGAGAAAAACGCATAGATATTTGAAAAAAAATAAGTAGTTTATTAATGAATTTATGTAAAAATTAAAAGATCCTATCAATTATTGCGGGCGAAGCCGCGACGGTAAAAGCAGAAAATTAATATATGCAGCATAGAATAAAATATTGTGACGTTTGTTTTCTACATAAATTTCTCTTTATTTAGGCACTTTAACATTAAACATTTAGTTACAAAGGGGTACTGTTTATATACAAAGTCCAAAACCTTAATGTGACTTCTGCTTCGAATTTGGTTTGTATTTTCAAGCCTAGCATTGACTCGCTTCTGATTTAAAAATTGAAAACCCTATAACATTTCTCAGAAAACAAGAAAATATATAAATACAATTTATAAAGTGCCATACAAATAAAATTATGTAGAATTTAAAATACACATCTTCTACTACATGAACATTCTAATTTCGGATATCCAAGTTGCCAAAATTCAAGACATAGCTACCAGCAACTTAAAGGCCATAACAATAATAATATTACTTCCAAAATGAACTGGGATTATGAAACCAAACCAATAAAGTTTATCATTATAATCTTTGTTTTATTTAAAGGAGTCGACATAAAAACTAAACATTGGGTATTCCTTTTAATTTATTGTTTATTATATAATGTTAGAAAAATACACGTTTAGCATGAAATGTTTTATTGACATGAGCTACAACTGGCATAACCATACACCAAAATATGGGCCTTCAACAATGGTGACTTTAAAACAACCACTGACCGTTCGGGTTTCTATAATATTAAATTAAAATTAAAGTAATTTCTAAGTGACAAGTTAAACTCAAATGGTTAATAAATACTTGTTCTCAAATTCCCAGAGGCATGATAGAACCCAAATTTAAATAAAACCCTTAACCGGGGTTTTACTTCATTACCCCACTCGGTGTTAATGCCTATAGACCGTTTTTACTCTTAACTCGCAATGCAGGTCTCAAGGGCCCCAAACTCTTTCCGTCCCCATTCGTTTTTCTGTCAGCGCTATCCTTTTAAAACAAGTGAAGCTATTGTTTTGTATTTTAAAAATGACCATCATATTTATATGGTATAAGCATGCTATATCATATAACAATTACTGGCTGGCTTATAGTGAAAGTAAAATAAACTACCAAAACAAATTTTAAACAACTTGTTTCTTTACAAAATATTAAATCGACATTTATCTCAGTTCACTACTTACAAATATTTATGGTTGCGCAATAAGAGTTATGAACAACGCTTGCAAAGTCTGAAATGGTTTTCTTCTATACGAGGTTAAAAAAAAGTATATACCTCTAGAAATATTTCAAAAAAAAAAACATGAAAAATTGTCTTGTTAGTAAGTTTTTACTTTTGAATTATCATATGAATATTTTGGGAAATAAATTATGACAATAACTCAAATTTTTGTTTGAAAAGAAAACCGTGTCAATAGCACCTAACATTTATGTGGTTAGTGGTTTTTAGAATAGAAAAATACACTGTCCTGGCTTGACAATATAGTACATCACTTGGCATTGTGACGTGGAAAACTGAGAGGCCAGCTCAACATATTAGGGCCTACATAAAAATTGTAAATTGATAATATCGGTTAAACTTAAAATGTTTTAAAAAATTTTTCAAAGTATATGAAAACAAATATACTTCTCAGTTATATAGCTGTTATAGGCTGCATTGTTGTAATTGCCGAGACTATTTTAAATATTTGAAAAAATATTTTAATGTGCAACTTAAATGTATTAAACCATAACATACCATAAAAACTTTTGGTAAAGAAACCATTACCCAAGTGGTGTCGATCGGTATATGTCATTATACTCTCATTACACCTTGTCACAGTTATTAATCAGGTCAGGGGTCGAATCCTTGCCAAATTCACTGGCAGGAATACCACCTTACCGAAGTTGGTAGTATGTGTGATAACTGTGTTATGGGTCTCAGTCTCCATTCCTGGCATGGTAGAACGATTATTATTGGTAAACTGTCAAATGAGTGATTGCATGTTTGTGGTTTTCTTAGTAATAGGCTAGTTGTAAGTCGAATATTGATATAATCATGTGTTCACAAATAAAAGTAAAATACACACAATAAAAATAATTATATGGAGTTGGTTTAATCTATTGATTTGTTTCACAATTTTTTTTTCAAGCATTTGTCTTACGCTCAGTTGGTTTATACGCATATGTAATAATTACACTAATTCCCTAGGATTATAAAGGATTATATATAAAGGAAGTGCACCCACATTTCATAAAGGGAGAGTGGAAAACCATTTAGGAAAACCACCTTCAGTGGACCCAACCGGGATTGAACCCCGATTTCCCCGTCTTCCGCAGTCTAATCTATCACAAGAGTAATGCCTTAGATTATGTGGCCAACGAAGCGGGTTCTAATCGTTCCAGGCAAATACCGGTTTACTTATTATAAAGACACTTTTCTCATTCTTAAGACATATCTTTTATTAAATTATAATTTAAAGTTTCTTATAGTCTAAACACAAGTGCCAGACGTGGCATTATTAGAACTATAAATATAGCTCTGCTGAATAAGCACTAATGAATCCCCTACTGATCATAGTTTTGAATTTGAACTAGTGTCCTCTCGGAAATGTAATATACAAATGTTTGAAGCATAAGTTTTTTCTACAAGTTGTAGATATTAGTGTTGAATTTTGATCTATATTTTGGTGTGGGCCTAAATGCTTTTTGGTGATTTAATCGTAATTGTTATCGAACACCAAAGGTAAACACGTGCCTAGCAGTAGCGGGATGTTTCAACCAAGTAAATAAAAATAATTGAAATAATAACTAAGCGCATGCCGAGGAGGTCTTCCTCACCGTGATTCTAGCTGTCACCAAAGTAGCTTACTGACGTTTGGCACCAATTTAACCTTCGAACTTTGACCCTGAGTTGTGTGACGTAATCATTGCGTGTGATGTCGCAAACACTACCCCCCATTGGTTTTCCCGATGACATCATACCTGCGCCAGTTTAGCGGCTTGACAAGACAAGTAGAGACAGGAATAAATCGTGACCTTGAAACAGTGAGCTAGTACACGAGTCATTGACCCCCGGCACCTCTTTCCCACTCCCTTTCTATGTGGCAATGTGTTTTCCTGATGACTGGCGCGTTGACAAGACAAGTCGAACACGATCTTGAATTATGTCGCAACCCTCATTTGCAATGGGTTTTACCGATGACGTCATCGATCTGTTGCAACCCTGATGACTCATACCTGGCGCCAGTATGGTGGGTTGACAAGACAAGTCGTGAAAAGAATAATCACGGCCTTGAATGATGTCGCAATCTTCACATGCAATGGTTTTTACCGATGACGTCATCATTCTGTCGCAACCCTGATGACCCATTCCTGGCGCCATCTGCGTATTGACAAGACAAGTCGAGACAAGTCAAGAGAAGTCGAGAAAAGTCAAGACAATCGAGACACGACCTTGAATGATGTCGCAACCCTCATTTGCAATGGTTTTACCGATGACGTCATCGCTCTGTTGCAACCCTGATGACTCATACCTGGCGTCAGTTTGGTGGGTCGACAAAACAAGTCGAGACAAGAATAGATCACGGCCTTGAATTATGTCGCAACCTTCACTTGCAATGGTTTTTACCGATGACGTCCATCGCTCTGTCGCAACCCTGATGACTCATACCTGCGCCAGTCTGTCGTGTTGACAAGACAAGTCGAGACAAGTCAAGACAAGTCGAGACACGACCTTGAATGATGTCGCAACCCGCATTTGCAATGGGTTTTACCGATGACGTCATTGCTAAGTCGCAACCCTGATGACTCATACCTGCGCCAGTTTGGCGGGTCGACAAGACAAGTAGAGACAGGAATAGTGGTACCATTGACACATCTCTATAATACACACTTAGGGGCCTTTCTCTTTCCAGGTGGAAACGTCACAGTGATTCATAATTCTCAGTTAGGGGCGCTATACAACACAAAAGTCTAATAAAATTGTCTGTTTGGTATCTACCGGCAACATGTATGGATTTATAAGATTAGCCGTTTGACAAATCTAGACTCATACTTGGTTACACTACGAGAAATGATAAATAGGTTTGCGTGAATAAAACAAATATATATATTTATTAAAAATTAAATACATCATCATACATAATATTATCATACACTTTTACAGGAATGACGCATATATCGTTCATTCGTTTTCAACAGTGTCATTTAGATGCGTTAGTAAAATTGTTTTTTAGTTCACAATCCAACATGTAATAGTCCAAACCGATGACTTGACGTGTATAGTAGGTAGCACTGATAAATCCAGGTTTTGATGTGCGTTTTCCACATAGTTGTTCTAGGTCGATGACATCCGTCGATTCTGTTAGCGTGTCGCATACATCCACAACGAGTGTGTCGATCAAATTGTTGCAATAGCGCGCGACGGGTGTCGACCACATGTCCCGTCCGTCGACGTGACGTCGATGAGTCCCATACCTCACAATAACGCGCCAAATAGGTGCTAGATAGGCGACCCGTTTGATTCCACGTCTTGTTTCTCGTTGATGACGACCATACGGTCACCACAGATGCGTCTCAGAGAGATTTCGTGATAGTCAGACAATCTCTGAGGAGTTGCGTGTTGGTGAAAAACTTTGATATGACCGACTTGTAGTTCCCAGTTTCTTGCTATTCTGTACGATTAAACACGGCGCAGTTCCCTCCACAATTTTCTAGATGGACATAGGGCGTAAAGTTGTACTTGACACTCATGGCCGACGATAACTCGCTTGTTGTCGACTCCATCCAGCGGGAACAATGTGTTGAAAATACTTGTGAGGGCAAGTGGTTTCTCAGGCTTTACTTTGCTACCGCAAACGTCTTGACCTTCCATGATGTTCGGTGGTTATGGCTGGCACACTGCTGGGACGCCCCTTTTATAGCGCACGCCGCCTGGAAACACGGCCTCTTGAAGGGCGGCATGCCCCTACAGTCTTGAAAAATCCATTGTAATATCTCACCACCTTAGCGTCTTTGGCTGTATGATTGGTGGGTGAGAATGGGTTTTGGAAAGTTTTCAGCGGAATGTTCGGGGTGCGATAAGAAGGTACATGAGACAGTAATGGCCGCAAACGTCTGAGGCGATGCTTTGAAGTTGTAGCTTGCTATGGGACGTGCGAAAAGTGTTTTTGCGAAATAAATGCCAAGATGTGTCTTTATACGCGGTGGAAAACCTTAACTGTCAAAGTATTCTACCACGCCGTTCTTTTCGATAAAGATGGCGACCCAATGCGTCCCAGGTTTGGTGTGTAGATCGTGTTGGTGACTAGAGCGTCAGTCGAGCTATTCTTGCGGGTAGTTGATCAGCAGGAAAACACCCGACCGTACAGAACGGAACCACGGACTTGTTTTCAGCGCACGTCTTATGGTGTGCGTGTCCATCTTCAATCATCCAGTCTCGAAGTCCCCAGACGATAGAGGCAGAGCAGAAATTCCATACAGAACTATTGCCATGCACATGGTGGCGCCCCAATTTAAGTGTTTTCAGTGACGAACAACCTCTGTCGTACAGATCTACGATGGTGTAACCGTGTAATTTGACTAGATACTATTTCTTTTCTGACCCCTTGATGTAGAACGGTTTTTGCACGCGCTGTGGTACGGGAGATGAGGATTCGAGTAGGCTGTAATCCCCATCACCGTAATCCCGGGTGATACCGTGCAGATTGTTGACTATATAGTCGGCTTTCTTTCTGGCATCGGGGGAAAGTTCTTCGATAGCGCATGGAGGTTTCAACACACAATGTTGAAGTAATGTCCACATACAGATAAAACACTCAGTTCCTTGACGATAAACTCGATGTTTCATCGATGAAACTCTGAAATTCACAATGACGTCCATTGTTTAAAACGAGGGTAAGGGGCGGGAAGCCGTTATATTAACTTCCATAATCGGTCACGACGTTTCTATCCTTGTCAAGGGTGATGATGTTGGCACACTTGCCATACACGATACAGTTGACGGTTTCGGTGAGAGCCCGGGTGAAGCTCACTTCGATGCTCAGAGAACCGTGTCTCGTCAAATTCCAATGCGATGTCATGTGAGCGGACAGATTAGGTGGAATCGAAAGCCATGAGATGATAATCCCTTGGGAAGGCTTCTCGTGTGATGTCACTACCCTCGTTCATGAAATGGATACCCGTTCCAGAAAACAGCGTGTGGTAGGACAGACATAGTGTCCGTTTGAAAAATCGGGCTGTGACGGTTTCGACGGTACTAGTTCCCCGTCCACGTACAGCGAGAAATGGTTCATACCGTAGGTTTGAAAGTTGAACGGGTTCTTGGTGGCGTTTCCATTGAACGCCATGTTTGACACAAATTCCATGATGCACTGTTTGGGTAACTGTCCGGTGAATACGTTGTCCAGTGATTTCCCTTTCACACAAGTAGGAATAGTGAGTGTTTTTACTTCCACACGGGTGATGGGATATTTTGCGGACTGACGTTTAATGCTTGGCGTGTGCCAACAATATAGAAGGTGCTACTTTGACACTCGCACTAGAAGACCACTTCGCGATGAGAACCTTAAAGTGAGGGAGTTCAGGGACCGCCATAATACTAAACCCGTCACGGGAACGGACCAACTTGACTATGAGTTCGGTGCCGTTCAAAAGGTATTTCTCTTGGTTAAACACGTCACCGAGTAGAAACCCCAAAAGATCCACCGTCTTACTTTTTGTGGTGAGACTGCGACGGGCCTCAAATCCCTTGTGTTGGCGTTACCTCCTCAAAGGGTTCCAGGACTGTCTGCGAACCACAAGACGGTAAGTCAAATGCGTTCTTTTGGCTTCACTGTTGTAATTGAGCAGCGTCTCAATGTACGCTCTATAGCATACGTGGTGCTGTGCGGTGATATTTGTTTTTGGGTTTAAAAACAAGTCCACCTGCGTGAATACGAATGCAGCCAGTTGTTAACAGGTGCAATCTGATCCACCTTGGTGAAAGCGCCATCGTCGGATTTCATACGCAACCCTGAGATAGAGCATAATCTGTGAAAGATCTATATAGAACTCGCCTTGTCCTTAACGGTTAATTCGATGGGTGAATCATCGGTGAGGGAAGAGACAGGGTTTGTACTGAGCCATTTTTCCACTTTCAAGACTGGTTTGAGTGGGTGGCACGGAAAAGAGAACGAGTTCGCTGCTGGCACACTCGCAGGACTGGGGTGTAGAAAGACATTTAACTGAAAAAATATTATCTACTTTCTTGATCTTTTAAAGTCGAGTGACGACGTTAGAATACGTCGTTGCTTCTTACGACGCCCTTTACAGTATGACCGGTCATCAGCGTGCTGATCTTCTCTCAGCCTTGCGTTTCAGGTTTGTTCCAGCCTCACCGACACGTTTCCGTAGGGCCTCTTTTAAAGGATGCCGATTGGTTGGGAACGTCGGAGAGCACGTCGATACCCCTATGAAGCGCCTGTTTTCCGATGGCTTTAGCTCCGATTCTCACAACGTACACGCTTTTGAAAATGCCGCTGAAATAACTTCCTATCCCATGCCCTCTTTGATAGGGAACACCGTGGTAGATCGAAGATATTCCTGTTCCAGCCTGGTTGACGTAGTATCTTTGGTAGGGACAGTTCATGTTGAGCAGCGCCGAAAATGAAGTTTCACGCACACTTTTCCAAACTCGAATGGTACAGGTTCACCCGTGTCGGTTCTTATATTGATTTCCAAGCTTTCAATTTCCCTTCTAAGCACCGCATGTAGTGCAACGGTCGTAGCTAACTGTCTTATGTATTCCGTAGAGATAGTTTACGTTGTTAATACTGACGATACGTAACAGTGGTCCACAATGTCACCCACGGCTGCGGTTTGACGATATCCGTGTAGATGTACATTTG
Organism: Timema cristinae; assembly: GCA_039000515.1. Lineage (NCBI taxonomy): Eukaryota > Metazoa > Arthropoda > Insecta > Phasmatodea > Timematidae > Timema > Timema cristinae. The sequence goes on from JBCFYV010004545.1 coordinate 15,737, forward strand.
CGAGGGCAGGCCTAGTAGAAATGTTGGCGGCGTATGGAGACTTTATACTTTGAACAGATTATCTGTGGATCGAAACCGAGCTGTAGACTAGCTGGGTTGATAGACTCAGCAGCTGTATATCTGTTGTAGAGATAACTTCCACTTTTTTGTTGAAGCTTGTGTACTTGAATACAACTTCGGAATTCCCTTGAAACGTATCTATGTCGTTAGAGCTTTAATCAATTCCTGTTAGTGCTGTAGTTTCCAGCAGGGATATGATCCTTGAATATTTATTCCACACCGTTAGCGTCCACCCTGTTGTACCATACAATATTTTGACCCTCGGTACGGTGGTGAATGAACAAGGATATTGAAATTCAGCCATAGCGACTTCCCACCTGCCCTCGAGTGTAAGACGGTAAGGAAGTTGCGTGCGAAATTCGTGAGCATATTTTTCGGGAAATATCCCATAGAGCTGTCGCTCGGCAAAGTGATGTAAAACTGGTCCTTCATGGTAATCGCCTGACGTAGCTGGCCAGGAATCCAGGAGTTAAACTTGGCGGGGTAACTTTTCCACTGCACGTACACCTTCTCTCTGGCGCCTTTACCATTGACACGTAGTATTTTATTAACTTATAAAAGTTTCAGGGAGAACGTACGCGCTGCAATTAAGGCTTGTAAAACGTCCCCTCCACTTCTTCGCCATCAAGATCGTGAGTCTGTAGACGACAGGTTGTCTCAACACGACACTGCTGACTTTGAAAATTCTTCGCTCAAATTGCTTTCGTAGCCCTTTTCAAACAGAATTTTGATTTGCCAATAAGCACCGTGTCACCGATTTTTAATTTAGGCTTCGGGTTAGGGTGCCTTTTACCGTACAGATTATCTCTGACTTGAAGCACATTAGTTTCTGAATCGTCGGAGGATTCCATTTGATACTGGTATGTTGGCACCGTTGTAAGCGTCGACTAGATCTTGGAGGACGTCCACATACCGATACGTGTTATTTTTGGAAAAGTAGTGCCACATGCGTCCTTTCAGAGTTCTATTGAACCGTTCTACGATGTTTTCATTCACGTCTGATTATGAGTGGTGTAGTAATGCACGCCTTCTTGCTTTAGAAATATTCCGGACTAGACGTGCCGTGAACTCTGTCCCTTGTCCGTCTGTATACTTAGAGGTTTACGACCGCTTTGCTTGAAAATGTCCCGAAAGGCGTCTCTCAGGACGCTCCCCGTCTTGGATGGAAGCGTCCTCGCCCATGCCATCTTGCTAAATACGTCGATGACGGTGAGCAATTACACTGCACCGTCGTTGTATTTTCTGAGACTTCGCATGTCATTTAGATCGGCTGCCAGAGATCGTCATTGTTTGACACCACGTACTTGTTGCGTGGAAATTTGTTTAGCACAGGTTTGTGTAGGGTATAACCGTCCTGGCACGAAGCCATTCTCGTACTTTTTCGGGATCTTTCTTGATGCCTTTATGAGTGACGCCGCCCCTGCAAACCCCGCAGGATAAGAAGGGCCGTAGTAGATTTCGGCTAAACGTCCATTAAGCTCTGAACGGCAGCCACCTGTTTTCATCCACCCTCTTCAGTTTGTTCTTATTAGGTATTAATGCATGAATTTAATATAGGAAGTTTTTCTAGCTGTCAGATAGTCCATTCCTTAGAAAATCAGTGCATGTATAAATACACACATGATGAGATTAATTAAAACGGTTTACGTAAAAAAAACCTATTCTGATGTGTTTATAATTTAACTTCAGGATTTCCTTGAACTCGATGTGCTAGCTACTGATATTCAATACACATTTAGATTCAAAACACACACACACACACTAATTAACGTTTAAAAAGAACTGTGTGTTTCATCTATCCTTATAGAGTTTAAAGAACATGTATTATCATTCGCGTGGAAGGAGGGTTCAATTCCCGAAACGGTTTAAAAATGTTGGTTTGATAAATAAACCACTATTAACAAATCCAAATTCCCAACAAAGTTAATCTATAAAAATAATTTAAATTATATTAAATTTGTCACTAAACACTCACAAAAAAAGAAATCCACTCTCTCATTAATTTGTAGGAGAACATTAAAAAAAAAACAGAATGCCGTGTGTTCAGCACTATGTCTGTATGTATGTATAGCAAGTGACATATGAAGATCACATGACTTTGCGTATTAATACATGATATTTAATATAGGAAGTTCTTCTAGCTGACAGATATTCCATTCCTTAGAAAATAAGTGCATCTATAATACACACATGATGAAATTAATTAAAACGGTTTTACGTAAATAAACCTAATCTGATGTGTGTTATAATTTAACTTCAGGATTTTCTTGACCTCGATGTGTTAACTACTCATACTAGGACAGCATCAATACACACACACACACACACACACACACACTAATTAACGTTAAAAATAACTGTGTGTTACATCCACCCTTGTAGAGTTAAAAGAACATGTATTATCATTCGCGTGGAAGGAATTCAAACCCCAATCTCCTCAACAACGGCAGTCTGGATACTGTGCGACCTTCAAAGTAGATACTTTCTCATGATGTACATAGAATTATACACACTATTTGCCTGCGAGTAACATCCAAATAGTACAATCAATAAAAAAATATAGTAAATAGTTAGGGTAACATATGCGTTGCTTTTTTACGAGTTATATTTATTCTGGGGCCATCTAATCGGGAAAATTTTGGTATTTGTTTTAACCCTTTCATATAAAATACCCTAAAAAAATAGATAGCTGTTGCCCGGGGCTTTGTTTCGCGTGGAAGTTGATTATATACAAATACGAAAATAACAATGTATTTACAGATTAATTTAAAAAATTACTTTTAGGGTTTGATGCCCCCTTTAATTTGACCTCAGATCAAAAAAAAATTCAAGTCCAATACAAACTTTCACCCCCTTTTTCATCCCTTATTAAAAAAAATTTCCAAAATTCCTAAAACACGTATTTATTTTTTTTAAACGCCCAATAACCTAAATACAAAATTTTTTTATGTAACTTTAAAAATGACGAACTTTCATACATAAAATCATCCCCTATTTTAAACCCCTTTGGGGGTGGAATTTTCTAAAATCCTTCTAAGTGGTTGCCTCATAACAAAATGAATATATAGTCCGAATTTCATGCTTGTAGCATTGATAGTTTGCGCTCGGCGATGATGAATCAGTCGGGTAAAGTCAGTCAGTTCAGTCAGTCAGTCAGGACATGTTATTTTTAAGTAAAAGATTGGCTATCACTACACAATAGGGTGGGAATAATGAAAGGTAATTTAAAAACCCACATTGGGGGTGAAAAAGAAAATAGGGTTGGTTTCGAAAAGGGTTCTATACACATTTCAAAAAAAGTGAGATAATTTTATTCTACACTCTTTTGATTTAACTGAAAAGGGGTGTCCTAAAATTTTAAAATGCTCGAAATTTTTAATTTTTTTTACAAAAAAAAATTTATCCACTTAAACCCAAGCAAAAATTATGGGAAGTGTACATACTTTTGCATGGATGGAGAAGGGAAAAACCCCCAGTGGTGATGAAGGGTCTTTTAATACTCAACACATTTTTAGCACTGCGCTATTAGATTATGAATTGGGAAGTTGAAGCCCTCAGGGAGAACTGTAATTAAAGTAGAGTTTACAAATAGTATATTGGTAAGATTTCTTTAACAACCTGATGAATATTCCGAGAACATTTTAGTTGTTACAACATATACGCCAAGTTTTTATGTGATAGGTAATAATAAAAATTAAATTTTTTGAGCTTTCTTTAACAACCTATGAATATTTTAAACAGTTAGTTACATACGCCAATTATGTAATTAAGAAATAAATTATTGTAAGGCTTGTTTAAACAATACTGATGAATAATCTAAACAGTTAGTTACTACGCCAAGTCATGTACTTAAAAATAAATTTTTGTAAGGATTTCTTTAACAAACCTAGATAAATATTCTTATACAATTATGTTACTACGCAAGTCATTTGATAGTAATAAAAATAAATTATTGCGGAGGCTTCTTTTAACACAACACCTGATGAATAACTAAAAAGTAGTTACATACGCCAATCGCATGTGATATCGTAATTTAAAATTAAATTAGTGTAAGCGTTTCTAACGAACCTAAATATTCTACAACATTAGTTAGTTACAGTACGCCAATCCAGTATTTGAAATTTAAAACAAATTATTGTAAGCTTTCTTTAACAACCATGATGATGACTAATAGTTATGGTTAGTTTACATACTCCAAGTCATGTAAATAAAACTAAATTATTGTAAGGCCTTCTCTTTAACAACCTGAGAATATTCTAAAAAGTTAGTTTACATACGCCAAGTCATGTAATTAAAAATAATTATTGTAAGGCTTTCTTAACAAACCAGAAATACTCTAAAAGTTTTAGTTACAGACGCCAAGACATGAATTAAAAATAAATTATTGTAAAGGATTTTCTTTAACAACCCAATGAATATTTCTAAACATTAGTTACATAACGTGCCAAGTCATGTGATATGAAATGTCAAAATAAATTTTGTAGGCTTTCTTTAATCAATATGATGATTATTCTAAAAACACCAGTCACATATTCTTACAAATAATAAATTATTGTAAGTCCTAGGGTGTATTTATTACACGACGAGAATTTGCGAGGGTGGATCCCGAGTTTCAACTGTATTTGTGAAGGGATCCCGGTTCGATTCCGTATTCATGATGTGTTAACCTTTGTATTTTTGTACATTTTCAAAAGTATTTTATTACACAACTTGTGTTATAGTTGAAATGGATGTTAAAATCGCGCACCATACCCATCACTATCCCCCTCCAATCCAATCGCTGCCGCCATAATCAGCACAAGGAGACGTGTAACGACCCCGAGGAGACGGGAGTCCCCGGCATACCGTTGTGGCCAGCTTCGGCACAAGTAGTGACCTGATTAATCATGTAGGAGACGTTGCCACAAGTGACCCTCTCCGAATCGTCCTGAAGGAGAGAATAAGGCAATTGAGGCGGTTTTTTTTTATGTCGGTCGTGAATTGACCAACAATAAGGGGACGTCCGGGGAGTGATCATAGACGCCAAACCTGCTCAAGTGCAATCAATGCTTTGCATTTTAACGTCTCCGATCATGGGACTACGCCGAGATTCACGTAGGTCTACTATTGGTCAAGACAGACTCCGTTCAAGAGACCCGTGTTCGTTTCTCTTTAGGTGAGGGCAGACAGCTTGACGCGCAGAGCTGTGCTCCTCTAAATTGTAGAACGAGTGTTACTAATCAATGATTCGTTCCTCACTTCATCCCCCCATATATCAAGTTACACCATTTTTAAAGGAGCCGCGCGGTAGGGGTAAGCATAAATGTGATAAACTTCGCTCCCGCAGCACGTATAGCCAAATAATAAAGGTATAACACTTTCAAAATGGCGACACACTTGCTGGCCCGTGCATTGTTGGTTGCTAAGCTATATATGTGATGTTAAAAGAAACCGGATGCATGGACGTGAATCACCTTTAAGCAGATCAAAAAAATTGGGTCTTCCTATTCAAAAATACAAAAGCAGAGGAACTAAACGTCATGCCGTGTGATCTTTTTGATAGGTGTGGGCTCACCGAACTGAGAACAATACAAACATACCTCACCGAATACAAAATCACCGTTTCAGGGACCCCACGTCCGGGAGAACAGGTCCCTAATTGAGGGGCCAACTCCCTCAAAACATTCTTAAGGACTACCATTATTTGTACTTTCACGTCGACAACAAAACCATTTTGAAGTCATAACATCTTTGACGCCGCGTTTAAGTGCTTCGTACTTTGCCGGCAAGTGCCGTGTTTCCGTTTTGATCATAAAACAAACACAAATTCGAATCCGCGTGTATAAAGTGCTCTCTACGCTAAACGGCTTGTATGGAGGCCGATCTGTGACTCTGTAAGGATTGTTGGGCGTCGGATTACAGTACCAGTCATGTTTTGATAACCAATAACGTCCCTTTTTTGCAGAGGTCGCATGTCGTCTGTGACGTCAAAAAGTTTTGCGGGTATGTGGGCAATTTTCAGTGAAAGAGCAGAATTTTCACACAAGTGTATATGAGACTTTTTTGTAGAGTATGCGAGACCCATCGGCCCTTTTGAATATCTGTTATAATTGAAGAAAAGCCCGCCAAACCGTCGATGGAAAGAGCAATTTCATGCTTGTATTTTACGAATTTTAAATGCAGACAATAAACGCCTCTTCAATGTGCGGTCACACGTACCTGCAACGAATCCTAACTTTGTGTCGGTTCAGACTGTTGGCAATATGCCTACAATATAAAGATGAAAATGACAATCATAGCAAACCGATTGCGGGGCAATATGAGCTCGCATATTCGAGGTGTATGCAACATATGGCCCAATTTTTTGTTTATAGATGCGAAATAAAGCTCAAATTTAAAGACATCACCGCTCATAGCCCATAATGCCAAGGCTAGATGGAAATTACATTTTAGAGAATATATGATGGAGGTGAAAAAAAAAATGGACTTCAGAGCTCATCATGAACGGTGGGAAAATCAATCCATACGTCGGCCCTCCTACCATTTTATTGACATCGCTGAACTTTCTTCCCGGTCGTTGTCCAAAGAGCCCAAATGTCGGCTTGACGATCTTTGCCAAAAGGGACATTTTTCCCCATTTTTTCAACAAAAAAGAAAACGAGAAGGATAGTGTACCCGACGCCTGCCCGCCAAAGGAGGACTTACGGCGTTGGCGAGATGACAGGTCCGAGGGAAAGGACGCTTTGAAAAGTGGTATCTAACGCATTGGTTAAAGAAAATTTTCGTTTTGATTGTAACCGCGAGCTGAAACGTATTGCGTGAAGGGACGTAGAGTCCTACGGAAGGTCTGCCTAGATTTAGAGACATACTCGTGTAGAAAGCAAAGGTGATCCTTTCAGAGAGGCTGTACTATCCACTGAGCGCCATGTGTTACGCCGCCGAGCCATCTTAAAGGAGAATACTGTCGGATTGTCCCTAACGTGCTACCTGTGCGCGACCAACAGTCGCACGTAGCCGTACAATGGCTCTGCTGGGAGGAGCCCATCAACGCGGTGTCTCTATCCTTCATAGTGTGACGGCCGCGAGGAATACGTTTTAGGGCGACAGGTGTAGACGCTATTGTTTAAAGCTTGAGATAACCACAACCGTCTCCCTGTTTCGGGAGCTGTTATTGCATGGGTAGCCCTCTCTGTTATCCGGACAGACCACCCTATCAAAAACATCCGCCAACGAGACCATGAGACGTGTTATGAGACGGAGCATGTGCCTGCAGTGAAAAGTTAAGAACGCAGGCTACGTGGCCGTAGAGATGTTGGATGTACTGTTAACGCGATGAAACACACACACAAGGACTGTGCAACGATTTTTACTCCGGCACGAGGTGTATAGCCAAGGAGCTCCTTCACCCCAGGGATGCATTCTTGGGCTCGTACGAATGTAGAAAAACTCTTCCACGAACTTGACCTTTCTTGTGAAAAGATCAGTACTTGGATGTGTGTTTTCGTGTTACCCGTACTTAGCAAGTACAAAAAATACCCCGTGCGCCCCCAAAATCACTTTTAGCCAGATTGTCCCGCTATAAGATCGAGTAGACAAAGACATACAAAGTTACGGTGACCACAGACATCCGGCGGGATTTATTCTTCTGCCCGTATGCCTACACGGATGCACGACAAGTTGAAGTGCATCTTGTGTAGGAAATGCTGGAGTACAAAAAACCAAGACGCGTACGGACACCAACGACAAAAAAGATCGCTGGTTGACAGGCGTGCTTTTGGGATTGACGAGATCTTTAAAGCCGATGAGAAGGCTACACCCTTGAAGCAGTGCACGAAGTGTTGGAGGTACGATGTATCGTGTTACGACCGTCACACACGTCATGGCGAGCTGTTTCACGGTACATCGATACTTTTTTGAAAATTAAACAAGAAGCCAATGATGTCCAGAGGGTGTACCTCACGAGAGAAAAGTTAGCTTACATTCAAAAATTATGAGGAATAGGGAATGGTAAAACTGATTTTAGATTCTGTGTGTAAAACCGCCGTCCTCCCGGCACTCTGGCTAGAATTCTTTTAAATTCCCCCCCCCTACACTGATGGGAAAGTTTGGCACAAGACCCGATTACCCGCACGTAGCCGTTGTCAAACGACTATAAGGGCTCCACAAATACTGACGATCCGTACATACACCGTGGACTAAGCATCAAGATGTTAATTTACGAGTTATGTTCCTCAATTACAAGGATTCGTGTGACGCGTTGGCGCCCTATCCCAGAACACAGTGGTGGGCGGTGGCGTGCTTACACTCGACTGCTATGGCTAGGTGGCAACTTATACGCATTCTTGAACAATTGGGGACCAGCGTTTTTGTATCACGACATCGGATAAGCGTTCTGTTCACGGAACTCCCGTCTATCAAGTCCACCAACCACACATTTTAAGTGACTGCTCCACTGACAACTTCGAGGATTACGGGGCTCGGAAGCCTACATCGGCGCCTTTGTATCTGGCGGTCCATGAATTACGCATACCATTCTGTGTCGGTGGCGATCCCGTCCAAAACAAAAACTGGTGTGCTAGGTTCGCGGGATCACTATTAACTACGCAACTGGAACGTACTTTAATTTTGACATGTTCTGTAAAGCTATGGTCACCGAACAGGCCACGGAAATGTACATTACAGTTACCCGCAACAAAATTATATAAAAAGGTCTTGGTACAGGTATGTGACCGTTTCGCAGAGTAGAAGGTATTACCGCCGGTGTACACCAAACGGCGTATAATTGATGACTTTTAATACGTGCCGTTTGGTATCAGCAGTCCTTTGTATCACCGCTCGCCACGATTAAAAGGTGATATTTAGACGGGCCCGAATAATCATCTTTTTTTTCTCTCACCTAACATGTCCACTGACATACCATTTTCAAAGATTTAGTTTTTTCAGTAGTTTTTTTTCTGCATGAATACAATCATATTGTTTTAATTTTATTTAAAGCACCCGGGAGTACTTTTTTATATATTTTTTTTTATCCAACAGTACAAATCCACCACCTACCTGATTATTTAGTCTAGTCAAAATTTTTGTAATATATTATAATTAAATCGGGGCCACTATCTTTCAATTTGGTATAAATATATATTGTAAGAAAACTGTTATGATTGTAAATAAATATTGTAATAACTGTTATGATTGTTTTTAACGTCTACAACCACCACTCCTCCTCGTCCTATAAATAACAAGTTCATCTGGCTAATAAGCGCAGTCCTCAAAACATTATGGACAATTAAACATCCATTTTCCGCCCTTCATCAGAGGCGCCCTTCCTGCTTGCGGGAAGTCACATTATTCGAACCGACTTTATCCGCAACTTGGATACAATATTGTGACGATAAATTTGATAAACTCACGTATTAGTAGTTATGCTGTTAATGGCAACCGGATTCGAACAAAGACGGCTCAGTCATATTTGTAAGGGTTTTACTCAGAAATAGATGAACACATGTAACTACTCACCGCGCTGAGTATCCTGGACGACTGAGCGTGATAGCCATACGAAGTGGTCGTCGATCTTTCACCAAAAGATCCACCATCAATATTTTAGCGTCATGTACCCAACACAAATATAAAATTTTCCACCTAGCAGGCCATAGAGACAAGTTTCTTTAAAAACGTCACAACTATATAGTCGTGTTTTTAAAAAATCCCCGAATAGAGTCAGATTCAACACTTTGCATTCCAGTATGTCCTGAAAACCTCCGTTTTTAACAAGAGCTTACACGAGCTACAAGATTCCGCCACGCTCTAATCTTGTTAGATTTCAACAAGGTACAACCGGAATGGGTTCAGATATTAGAAACCCGCACCAAAGACGTGTTTGCGTGTACCTACCACGTGCAAAGTGTATAAAAACAACCGACACTACCCATTACAAACAGTTCATAACCATGAGTCCCAAAGTGTTGAAGCAGGCCCTCTGCTAATCGTGCGATGCATCGCATGAACCCACCATCACGAGTCAGCCTGCTAAAAACAGGCTGACATAAACTGAATGTAACCGCCGTTTGCGAGTGTGCCTACAACAATTTAAAAGGCGGTGCCGCTGAAATATGGCGCAGAAACCAATAGTACGTGAGCACACAGTCAGGTGTTGCGCAAGCTGGTCAAAAACGAGGAAGTGCTGGAATAAGAAGAGACGACTACTCGTTCAGAAACGAGTGAGCGTTCTACCGTTACTTTTAGCCCCATTAATCAGTCGGATGCCCAACGGTTACTTGTTCAATCAAGTAGATGATGGAACACAACGAAAAGATTGATACTGGTTCCCGAAGGCATACAAACCGTACGAACAACACTACAACAAGCGGCGTCGTGCCAAAAATCGTAGTGCCTCGAGGCTGGACAAGTAGATGGAAAAAATCCTCGCCTCAAAATTCGACGCAAGTCTAAATGGACTCTATAATACCAACAAGTCTGCAGCGCTATCTGCGACCTTTTTATTACACCCTCCACTCACGCCTGAAATACCGACCACCACCACCACCCCGTGAAGTATCTGTACTTCCCGTACTTAATACTGTAGCGGGCAAAGCACGTAAAAAGAGCTGAACTTTTATAATAACATTTTAAGTCTTAGAGGCGGCATCTCTTGGGGACGATAAAGGGAAGTGAGTATTTCAGAGATACGCCTTTCCGCGGATCCAATATCGTGAGAATTAATCAACGATCTGGTCAGAAGCGATAATACACTGTGAACCGACGGGTGGGAGAGTTTTCTCACGGCGCAGCAATAATAAACGTACCGAAAAAATTTATTGTGAATCCGAGATGTTTTGGCGCCCCATAGATAGATCCGACGCCCGTACCCCAACCACTTACACTGTCGCAACGGCTCAAACGAGAAGAGGGGGGGTTGGGAAGAGGGTGACGAAAACAGTGCTGCCTTTCCGAGCTTAATGGAAACATCTACTACGAACTTTCATCATTCCTGCAGGTTTAGCAGGGCGGCTCGCTCATAAAGGCTCAAAGAAAGATCCCAGCAAAGTAATAGAATGGCTAATCGTGCGCAGGACCTATACCCTAACACAAACCGGTGCTAAAATGTTTCCCCACGAAACGGTAGTGTGGGACAAACATTGACGATCTCTGCAGGGGGAGCCGATCTCAAACGATATCAAATCTCAGTCAATACAATACGACGGTGCAGTGTACTTGCTGAGACCGTCATCGACCTATTTAGCAAGATGGCCTGGCGTCGACGCTCCGTCCAGAGGTGGAGTGTGTGATAGACGCCTTCAGGACATTTCGAGCAAATTGTGCGTAACCGTCTAAGTAAAATCAGACGGACAAGGGACAGAGTTTGCACAGGCAAACGTCTAGTCCGAAATTCTCAAGCAAGAAGGCGTGCATTACCACACCACTAATAATCCGGACGTGAAGGCGAGCGTCGTGGAAACGATTCAAACAGAACTCTGAAGAGGGCTGCTGTGGCGCGACAATACCCATAACAACATGTATAGTATGTGGACGTCGCTCTAAGATCTCTGTCGACGCTTACAACGCTCCAAGAATTTCAGTATCAGATGGCACCCGCCACTTCAAAAACCAATGTGCTTCAAATCAGAGATAATCTTACGGGTAAGTGGCATCCCGAAACCCCGATAGCAGGCGAAACTCAAAGTCGGGGGTCGACACGGTACGTATAACAAATCTAAAATGCAGTTTGAAAAAGTCTAACGAGAGCAATGGAGTGAAGAGATTTTCAAAGTTCAGCAGTGTCGTGATGCGATCGAACCTGAACGTCTACAGACCTCACGCGAAACTTGAGCAGCGAAGAGGTGGGGGAGACTTGCCAACTCCGAATATCAACGCGTACGTCTCCACGAAATTTTCAAAGTTGATAAAATACACGTTCAAGGTTAAAAGTCAAGAAAGGAAAGTAACGTTGCAGTGGAACATGGTTAGCCTCCGCCAAGTTTAATTCCCTGATTCCTTCCAGCTACGTCAGGCGGACCTACCATAAAAGAACGATTTGTACATCACTTTGCCGAGCGACAGCTCTATGGGCATATTCCGAGTAAAATAACTCTCACGATTTCACCGATGCACGCACCTTCCTTACCGCTTAAACTCGAGGGTTGTGGGAAGTCCGCTCTCCACCGAATTTCAAACATCCAGTGGTTTTTCAACCGACATTAGAATTCCAGAGGTCAAAATATTGTATGGTACAACTGGTACGACCTAACACATGTGAACAAATATTTCCCAAGAGATCATATCCCTGCTGGAAACAGATCACTATCCATGAATTGATCAAAAGCTTTAAACGAATAAGCTTTAAAGGGATTACGAGTTGTATTCATGTACACAAACCCTAGGAGCCCAACAAAAAAGTTGAAGTTATCTCATTCTTCAAAAAATATACAGCTTTTGACCCTATCAAGTCCATATAAGTCTCAAAGCTCGGTTTAATCCTAAAATAATCTGATCAGAGTACCAAAATCTCCGTACCGCCGCCACATTCTAACTAGGCCGCCCTCCAAACAAATTGTACATTACAACGGGATAATCGTCGAGACCTTACCCCGTGGGTACATTGTACACCCCTGGTACGTATCGTCGTATCAACCACGTAAGAACTATTCTTATGGCATACATAAGACAGTAGATACACACTTGCCCTACATCAGTGCTTAGGAAGGGAGATTGAAAGCTAGAAATCATATAAAACACAGACACTGGTGAACCTTTACGCTTTCGAGTTGAAAAGTTTCGTGAAACATCATTTACGACGCTGCTCAACATGAACTTGCCCTACATCCAAAGATACTACAGTCAACCAGGCGGAACAGGAAAATCTTCGATCTACCACGTTGTTCCCATCAAATAGGGCAATGATAAAGAAAGTATTTTTCAGTGGTTTTTTCAAAAGTTTCGTACCGTTGCTGATGAACGTCCGATAAAGCCGATCGGAAAACAGCGCTTCATACTGGTATACGACGGTGCTCTCCCGACGTTGCCTATCAGGCTCTTTCAAAGAGCCCTACACAACGTGTCGGTGAGGCTGGAACAAACCTGAAACGCAAGGCTGAACAGAAAGATCAAACAACTGATGACCGGCTCAGGCTATAAAGGGTGTCGTAAAAGCAACGACCTCATCTAAGTCGTCACCCGACGTAAAAAATCAAAGAAAGAAACTAAAGATATTTCAGTGAGATGTCTGTCATCTACACCCCTGAGTCCTGACAAGTGTGCCAGCAGGAACTCGTTCTCTTTTTCCGTGCCACCCCCCTCAAACCATCTTGAGAATGCATGGGTCAATGGCTCCAGTACAAACCTGTATCTTCCCATCACCGATGATTCACCCCATCGAATTACCGTGACCACAGAGCGAGAGTTTTTATAACGATCATTCCCAGACTAATGCTCTATCTCAGTGCGTCCTCATGTAACCCGATGTGGCTGCTTCTAGCAGAGTGAATCAGATCGCTCCCGTCAAAAATTGGCTGCATTCCCTCTTCACACACAGGTGACCGTGTTTTTTGAAACCAAAACTAGTCTCGACCACCCAGCAATACGTATGCCAATAGAGTAGGCGTACATTGAGACGCAGCTCAAGTTCAACAACAAACCAATAGAACGCATGTGACTTGGTTCTGTGGTTCGCAGACACCACCGGAACCTTTGAGGAGGCAAACGCTGTCAACAAGATTGAAGCCGAAATCGCAAGTCTCACCACAAAAAAGTAAGAACGGTGAACTTTTGAGGTATCTAAACGGGAGCGTTTTTAACCAAGAGAAATACCTTTTAACGGCGGCCGAACACAGAAGTCAGTATGGTCCCGTTCGCAGAGAGGGTTTAGTCTATGTTTCCCTGAACTCCCTCACTTTAAGGTTCACATCGTTGAACCAGCCTTCTAGTGAGCGTTCAAACGAAGGAAACCTTCTAATAACTGTTTCCACACGCCAAATATTAAATTTCAGTTTCCAAAAATTCCCATCACACCGTGTGGAAGTAAAATCACTCACTATTTCCTACGGCTTTCAAGGAAAATCGCTGGACAACTTATTCACCGGCAGTTACCCAAATTGGTGCATACGTGGGATTTGTGTCGAACGCAGCGTTTCATCGGAGACGCCACCAAGAACCAGTTTCAACTTTCAAACCTAGCGGCAGAACCAGTTCTCCTGCTGTCCGTATGACGGAACAAGTAACCGTCGAAACCTTTACAGCCCGATTTTAAGACGGACAATATGTCATAGTCCTACACACCTGTTTTCGGAATCGGTTATCCGATTTCATGAACGAGGGTAGCGACAACACACGAAAGACTTCCCTAATGGATAACAGTCTCATGGGCTTTTCGATCTCACAGCCTAATCTGACGCCACAACATGACATCACATTTGTGAATTTGACGAACACGGTCTTTGAGCATCGAGAGTGACTTTCATGCACCCCGGCTCTCGTTGAAACCGTTACAACTGTATCGTTACGTGAGTTTGCAACATCATCACCATCGACAAGGACAGAAACGTCGTGAACTTAAATTATTAATTTTATATAAACCTGTCCCCCGCCTTACCCCCTTCATGTTAAGCTACTGGACGTCATTGTGGTATTCCAAGCTTTCATCGATCGACGACAACGAGTTATCGTCAAGGAACTGATGTATTTATCTGTATGCGGCCAGCATTAATCACAACATTGGTGTTAAATACCTCCATACGCTATCGAAGAACTTTCCACGCGATGCAGAAAGAAAGCCGACTATATAGTCAACAATCTGCGTGGTAACCATAGGGCTAGCGTGATGTGGATTACAGCTGCTCGAATCCCATCATCTCCCGCCACAGCGCGTGGCAGGATCCGTCTACTTCATGAGGGGGTGAAAAAGAAAAAGTTTTCTAGACAAATACAAAAACTCTACACCATCGTAGATCGTACGTACAGAGGTTTGTTCGTTGCACTGAAAAAACTAAATTTGGATCGCACCATTGTGCATTGGCACATAGTTTTCTTTATGGATTTCTGGCTCTGCCTCTATCGTCTGTGGACTTCGAGACCTGATGCTGAAGATGGACACAGCACACCTATAGACGTGCGCGAAAACAATGTCGTGGTTCCGTTCTGTACGGTCGGGGTGAGTTTTCCCCTGCTGATCATACTACCGCGCAAGAATAGCTATCGACCTGCCGCTCTAGTCATCACTAAACCGATTTCACACACCAAAACCCTGACGCATTGAGTCGCCATCTTTTTTAAATCCGACCAAAGAAAAAAAAAACGGCGTGTAAATACTTTGACATTATGTTTTCCACCGCGAATAAAGTCACATTCTGCATTTATACCTCAAATAATACTTTTCGCCACTCTATAACACGATACAAAACTTCAAAGCATGCGCTTCAGACGTTTGCGCCAATACTGTCTCATGAACCTCTATAGTCGCGCCACAGAACATATCGATGAAAAGCTTTCCTCTTCCTTTCTCCGCCACCGATCGTGCAGACAACGACGCTAAAAAGTGTGAGCTATTACAACACATTTTTCAAGACGCTAGGTCCTGCAGACGCCCCATGAGGGGGGTTCGTCCAATCGGCGTGCGCCTATATAAGTGCATCCAGACGGGCTGCCACCATAACCAACCGAACATCATGGAAGGTCAATGACGTTTGCGGTAGCAAAGCAAAGCCTGATAAACCACTATCTGCCTTCACTAGTATATTTCAACACATTTTCCCTAGCAGATGGAGTCGACGCCAATGCGTCATCGGCGTATAAGTGCAGAGAAAAACCTTTACGCCCTATTGGCCAGCTAGGAAAATGCGCGGGAACTGTTCCGATTAACTGACAGTAGTAGCCAAGAACTGGGCACTACAAGACGGTCATATCCAATTTTTCCCACACGCAACCACCACAGAAGATGAGTCTGACTAATCACGAAATCTCTCATGAGACGCATGTGCGGTGACCGTATGACGTCATCAAGTTAGAAACAAGACTCCGGACTCAAACGGGTTCGCCTATCTAGCACCTATCTGGGCGCGTCTTTGTGACGTGTGGGACTCATCGACGTCACCGTCGACCGACGGACGTGTGTGTCACACACCTGCGCATCGCTAATGCAAGCGATCTGATGGACACTACTCGTCCCGTAGATGTGTCAAGAATCGGCGGATGTCGTCGATCTCGAGCAGAGCCATCGGTGGAAACGCACATCGAGAAGACCTGGCAAATCCACAGTGCAACCTACTAGAGCGCCAAGTCAGCGTTGGTTATTACATGCTGGATTGTGAACGAAAACAATTTACTAACCACATCTAAGAGACACTGTAGAAAAACTTATAAAAGAATTATATGACCTCATTCCTGTAAAAAAGAATAAATAAAAATAAATAATATACTTGTATTATCTGTGTTTGATTAAACGCTACCAACCGAGTGACAAAGTTAAGCTTACATGAATCTAACCTGAAGGCGCACGACGCCGCGGACTGCAGTTTCCCCGTAGAGACTGTGTTCTAGCCCCCTCGCAAGATATCGTGTTTCGTGCCTCACTCTCGCAAAAGTGGTGTGCATGTCTAAAGCGTACACGGAACTTATTCTTCGTTCTGGAGGTCTGAGTCAAATCTCGCGTTGTGTCCATGTGCCCCGCACAATCATTAGCTACATCAATAATCAATAATCTATTAGCACAATCCAATTATCACAAAACATCAAAAATCAGGAAGGTCAACTACGTGTCAAGTAGCTATATAAGTATAGGATATTTTTTTGCTTGCCGGCTACTGACAATAACAAGGTGTATTACGAATTCCTCACACATCTCGTCCATCTTCTCCAAGGTTAGGCTGTACCGAGGGGGCGACCACAGATTAATATTATGGATGAAGTAGAGCCATTAAGGATATGAATATTCTGCATTGACGATTGTAAACATAAAGACCTAACTAAATAATGTTATAACAATACAATGAGCTTAATATATTTATTTGAACTCATAAATACGTTAAACAAGAGCGCACTTATTATTTCTCATAATATTGAAACAATATAATGGTAGTGTCATGTAATCGAATCTAGACCCTTGTGCTGGTGCAACTATGAGCTAGTTATCTTTACTCATATTTGTTAATGCTAGAAGTCCTTAATCATGATAGCTTTAAAAGCAGAGTTGGTGAAAAGAGCTGTGGCAAATCATGGCTCCTTTATTTGCTAAAAATTATATTTCAAGAACCATTTAAAATTGAATAATAATTAATTCAATACGGCAGCATAAAGCATCATAGAGCAAAGATGGGAGTGTGTTTCAGAATGTTATTGAAATGTCCGATGAATTTACACATCTATTACCAGAATAACCCCTTAAAATATGTGTGGTTAATACACTAACACAATTAGCCATAGATACTTCAGTGATAAGATATAGTACGTGCTAAGTTGGAGGGTCAGATTTGGGTTCCAAATTTCCTAAGAATTTCAAAAAAAATTTATTTAATTTAAATTCACTACATAATATAGGTAAATCATTTCACCAACTTATTAGTGGTTTGGGCTTTCCGATTTTATCGTAAAGCATTTCATTGCCTTGAATGTTTAGTTTTTGTTGCCCATTACTGATCTTTTGTCATCTTAAGATTTGTGGGGCAAAATTCTTAAAATAATAACTTTTTCTCTCTACTACTATTACATTGTCACGACATTACTAAGAACATAAATGCCATACTAGAAAAATATCCTTTCATCAATGTCGCACCTTGCTACAAACAACGCTGTACTTGAAAACGTGGAGAGCCAGTGACAATCCCTAAAGAGAGAGTGATGTTCATGGCGATAGAAGCTTCTCTAACATGCAAAACACTTGCTTTTAGATTTATTGTTTCAAGAACAAACAGCTTGTTTACTTGTAGGGAAAGGGGTGACTTAGCTGTCTGCTCTACTTTGATCCAAGGACCGGTTTCAGTTTCGGGCTATTGCGTGGAATTGTATAATAATATATTATCAAAATCCTACGCTCAAATATTAAAGCTAATCAGCTCTCAACAGTTTTTCACGAGTTCAATTGAATTAATGATTAAATTGTAAAGTGATAATGTATATTATACAAATCAATATTTTATTATTAAAAATCTTATATTCAAATTACGATATTTACATATTCAGAGCGGGTATAAGATTTTATTTGTGAAGATACTGTTGAGTTGTAAGGTGTGGTGAAATCCTTCTACGTCTCCATTTAAAAAGACAACCACGTTCCGTGGAAAGAAGCGCACCTATGACCTCACCACCTTTTCCTCTAGGAAGCTTCGAGAAGGAAATGTCGCTTAATAACCCCTTGAAAAGCGCAGCTCTCCTTCACGTGCTGTGATCCTTCCTTCTTGACAAGAAACGTATGAGCTAAGATCCATTTAACGCAATATTCTGACTTTATCAAATAAAAAATGCTGTGATATCTAGCTAAAAGTAAACAGTTTATCATTTAAAATTAAAATAAAACTATAAAAAAAAGACACCAAACTTTTTAATTTATAAAAAAAAAATTAAAAATTTATAATTTACATTTATTAAAATAATATCACCCTAACGATTGCGTAAAGACATTTCTATCAGGCTAAAGGCGTTTAACCATTACAATGTAATGGCTTCCCAACGTGAGGGCCTGATAATCTAGTTAAAAAAAAAAAATATATATATAGAATATGATACATAAAATTCAGTTCATCAACCCTATAAAGTGAAAGTGAGTGCTCCAAAGAACATGAAAGTGCTACAAAACAGCTTAAGACTTTAAAAACAAAAAACAACATCAACAATGACCAGGTGACATAAGAAGAAAAGTTCCCAAGCAGGCGAAGGAGTCGAAGAAGTAATTCCACCAAACCAGTGACTTCAAAGGGAGAGACTTCCAATCAGGAGCTTCACAAGAATGTCAGAGCTTCTAGACTTCAGTGAAGTAACGCAGGGAGGGAATCAATATGAAAGTCGAGTCAAAACAACAACAAAATTGCATTAAATATGGAAGAAACAGACAGTATGAAGTCAGTGATGATAACCTTTCCCCTAGCACAAATATCCACCAATAGTAAAAGAACATTCCTTGTTTAGTAACTAGTCTAATTCAATGACAACCAAAAAAGTTGGGCAACAACAAATTAAGAGGTAGAAAGAACCAATAGGCCATCAAGAAGAAGTACCTCAGCTAAAGGGTGGCGAATGTTTCCAAGGTAATAAGTAATAGCCAACAAAACTCACCTCAGCATAATAGACCTTAAAGATGTAAATAATGCAGTTAGTGCAGCAAATGAAAGAGGAGTAGTGAAAAAGTTGAGTCAGAAAATAGATCAAAATGTCAGAAAAAGATGAAGAGTGTTCGACAAAAAAATAGTCAGGAGCTACAAAATCTAGCCAGTAGCTACGAGAAAATAAGTATAAACAAACATTAAGTTTGCATGAGAAAATTTAAGGACGTAAATGACAATTCAACAGGGTATTAAGAACAAGAGAGATCACAGAGTACAATTTCAAGAAGTACAAAATGGACTTTGACACAAAATTACAGAAAGATACACAACAGACTAAAGTGACCAAATGAGTAAGGGGGACGAAACTACATTACAATGTATGGAAGACTGTGAGTAAGTCAGAAAAGCAAGACGACAGAGCAGAATAAAAAACTCAAAAATGCAAAAGTAAAAATAGAAGTATTAGACAGGATTCTTAAATTCGAAGGTAAAAAAATACTCAGGTAAAGTTGCGAAAAAATAAAAATGAAATTCTAGAACAGATGCAAAATTTAAAAGAAGCTGTTTGCGACTGTTAAAAAGACAACAAAATATATTAGTGAAATTCCAAAATGACCTCTTTGAATGGACACTACTGTACCAATCGTACAAAAAATAAAAAGTTGAACCACACAATGAGTGTGGGACAAAATTAAGGACATAAGAAACCTGACTGAGACTTGGACAAGACTTCACAAATCGACAAGACAAATGCGACAACCATTTGAACAGCGCTAAGTCAAAATAATGAAGAGGGTAGTAAAAAAGGGACACTAAATAACCACTGGTTCTCAAGTAATTACCCAGTACAGTCATACAGACATACAATTAATGGAATCTGTACCCAACTTCAGTTGAAATAATAGATAGGTGCATCGTAACAAATTTTTTGAAAATATGGATAACTTTTTGAAAAAAGTAAGTCTCACCGAAGCACAAAAAATAGCAGTTTAATTCAAATTTAGTAGGTGGACGCTGAAGTTGGCTGAATAATCACGAGGCTGAATATACATCATATGAAGCAAAAAGATACCTTTTTACTGTAAAAGATTAAGGACCGTGATAAAGCAGGACAAATTTAGTATGATATTTTTACAGGCCCGTATGATCCACATCGAGCCTATGTGTTGACAATTACAATAAGATATGCCAAGACAGGCAGGGAATTATGGACATTCCCTAATTGACGAGGAAAGATTAGTAAATTCATTATAACATTCCTCCCACCGTGAAATACAAGATGCTCTTATAGCGCTAGAGTAAAAACTAGCGTGAAATTAGAGAAATCTAGAAATATTTGATGATTCGTGTCTAGGAGAGAAGGTCGAAACCAAGCACATTCGAAGATAGCTCATTTCAAAATGGTGGAAACAATTTAAATAGAGGAGATGTAACATAACCAGTCACGACCATCCAGAGATCGAACCAGAAGTCGAGAATCGAACTTGGGAAAAATTCCAAATACGAAGGAAACAATTTTAATCCAAATTAAACTACTCCGAGATCGAAAGGGAAATTATTCTAAAAAACCTTATTACAAGGATATTTTCTAGACCACCAGGGATAGAATAAACATAATCCATAGAAAAGTAACACAAGGGTAACGTTAGTCATCAAAGAAATCAGTCTGATGAACACAGACCTTGAAAAATAGAACCACACCCACTAGACAACCCATTTCATTGTTTCAGAAGAACCGGGGACATAAACTTACAAAAAAATGGTCAACAAGTATATGAGTTGCCCGACAATGACATTCCGCCCCCACACAAGTTAGAGAGAGGGCCTGATACATTAGAAAACTGTCAAAAAAATATTTGTGGTGATTTTGAAAATAAATAGTGATTTTAACATGGTGACCCAAAGAAGATTACTTTTGAAGGCAATGAATATAAAAAAACATAGCAACCGTCTCAAACCTAAAGTAGAAGGTAAAAATTAAGGAGAGAACTATATAAGTTTCTCATAGATACTGGATCTGAAACTAACAGCCATGTTCAGGGGAAATACGATGAACAGTTTGTGTAAATCAGAATCCCAAAGAAGCTATTCCCCACACCTGTGAGTAATTTATACTTTATGTGTCCACAGGAAGCTAAAAATAAAAGGTAAAAAGACAGATATTATTGGATGTAGAGATAGGGGAAATGTAATACTATTATATTCTGGTTATAGAAGTTCTTAACGTCTCAGCAATTTATAGGTTGGCAGATGGATGGTCACGCTAAATGCAGTAGTTTAATTTTCAAAGTAAGCAAATATTCAATTAATAATAGAATCCCTATATACAAATTTTCCTTTGTAGGAGAAGTCCTGAAATCGAATTTGTTATGTATGCAATAGTAACAGGAGTGGTTTAATAAAAATGATACTACACTTTGATAATTAGAAAGAATTAAGGATTAGACAAACACCCATAAATACCCAAAGCTACACATTGGGGGGAAATAGAAGAAAAAATAGGCCAGATGTAGAAATTCCTATGAAACGCAAACAGAAATTACTTGAAGTGGATGTGGAAGTTTAAAGATATATTTTCTAAAAAAACAGGCTAATCAAATTTTATAAATTCAATTAACAGGTGACAAACCAGACCACTATTAACTGTAAATCGGTATCCTGTACCATACAGTCACAGCAGCCGTAGAAGAAGACTTTAAATCACATGATGAACTGGACATTATTGAGTCGTGTAGACTCATAGATAATAAGATCCTATAATGGTTTAAACAAAAACAGATGGGTGTAGGCTATATGATTTTTAAACGCTAGACGATAAATACAAAATCCTGGTAAATGATAATGAAACCGCCTTGACCCCTGCCAGTGAATTAATACAGAAATTTGATGATGTCTAGTACTTAACCTCACTAACTTGTTATCATCGTTCTGGCAAAATTAATTACAACAGAAATCACGAAAGTAAACTCATTTATGTATAAGGAAAAACGAATTGCCTTTAAAAGAATGCCATTTGGATTATGCGTCTCACCAGATAAATTTTAAAAAGGGTTAGAAGCCGTCCTGGAGAAGAAGTACTTTATTTAGTTAACCTATATGTAGAACGATATTTTAATAGCAACAAAACATAACAAAGAGTCATATATGAACAACTTAAGTATGGTATTAAAAAACTTCAGGAAAGGGGGCTATGACTGTTAATCTACATAAGTCATCAATATTATGCAAAGAAGATCAATTTCCTAGTGTCACGTAATCTGCCGCAGGTGGATTTCTGCAGACCCAGCAAAAAAAAAAAAGCAATTAGAGAATTTCCTACACCTAAGAGAATAAGAAACCACTTCATGCATTTTTAGGACTGATAAATTAC
This sequence comes from Timema cristinae, assembly GCA_039000515.1. Lineage (NCBI taxonomy): Eukaryota > Metazoa > Arthropoda > Insecta > Phasmatodea > Timematidae > Timema > Timema cristinae. Next base: position 38,387 of record JBCFYV010004545.1, read on the forward strand.
TTTTAGAAATATACTAAACAGCACTTCTGATCTTGTATACCCCCTTGTTACGATTAATTAGAAAGAAGGAAGAAACTGGTTCTGGGAAGAGTAGAGGAAGCTGCAATGCTAAGGATAAACAACAAGTCATTAATACCGTGATGTAAAATTAAATAACACCCGATTTAAGTAAACCAATGTGCGATGCAACAGATGCTATCAGGGAGGAGAAGCAATAGGAGCTGGAGAGCTGCTTTCACTAGACGAACAGGAGAGGTGATCACAAGAGAACCAAAAAGACCTTTGCTAATTATGGTGCTAAACGGCCCTGAACTAGAACTACCACAAATCACAGAAAAGGAACTATAGCAATATATTTGCATGCCACAATTCTCGAATTATATTACGGGAGACCCACCAAATTTAATACTGATCATAAGGGCCTCTTATTTTTATAAATAAATGTAAAACTTTCATGGTAGATGTAACTCGATTGGATCTTATTACTTCAGAATACAATTTGAATAATCAATACTCCCAGTGTTGATCACACTGTACCAGATACAATTTCACGGTATCCAGCCAAGGATGGTTAAACACCCACTGATGTCAGAGTTTAAGAATATTAGCACAAGAGAAAAAATACCAGTAGTGAACGAGGATAGAAAATCAAACAGGAATTGCCTAACCGCTACAAAAAAGACCCTAGATTAAGTTGGTGTTTTGAAGATCTTAGAAAAAAATAGCCCCAAAATAGAAAATTCAGATCGATACCAAAATCATGATAATTTATAATTTAAAAGAAACCTTGTCAACAAACATTTGGACCATCTGTATTCAGCAAAAAATTAATTGAGGTGAGTAATTGAAGTTGGTCATCACAAAAATGGACACGTGGAGGTTAAAAAGGTGGTCAAAAGGTATTACAAGAATCATGTATTTATATTTCCACAAAATGTCAATGTCAAGTAGCAAAAGAATGGCGTAGTTGTAACATAGAGGATAGAATAATATAAAAGAAAGAAAATAAAAAACTTAATTACAGTTAAGAAAATAAAAAATAAGATTTGCCAAAAAAGTAAAATTCCAAAAGTCAAATCTGAGGGTTTGATGAAAAAGTATATTGACGAAGAAGTTGACATAAAAAGAAAAGACTAGCCACTAAAACTAGTATTAATGTTGATCGATTCGGCCCACACCCTCCCAGTGTTAGGGTGTGAAATTTATTTTCGTCGTTTTAACATTCTGTACCAAATATATAAATCTATAATCGATGCAAATCTACTGCAAACTATGTATTACCAATAAAATAATAAAAGCTATTTTAATGATGTAGGTAAACCACAAACATAGTACAAGATCACAGGCACAGTTTGTAGGAAAAATGGCGTGAAGCTATCAAAAGAAGGGATAGTTTAAAATACACCTCTATAATCAACCCTCGAAAGTATGGTGATGAAGGGCTAGATAGAGAGATTGAGCGATTCCTTAAGACACTCACTGCCACAGAACCATGGCATCATAGGGGCTCCCATGTTACAAGAATAGAAGATAGTTTAAATAGTGTAACTCAATGAAAGTACCGGATTTCCGCCACTAGGAGCTAATGAAAAGGGAATAGACTAGAAGAAAACAGAAGAATAATTCTTTAAATTTCCACCTAGGACAGAACCGTTAGAGAAACAAACTTTACTTGGCTATAGAAAATTTAAGAAGTGCAGAGAAGACCGAACTCAAGTATCATAAATAAAAAGTATATCTAAGCTATCAAATATGAAAATGAGTGCAACTAGTATTGGTAAAAATCACATAAACAACGTCCAGGCCTGAATAAAAGAGAAAAGAAAATTATTTATTTTATTCAAGGGGACCTATTTGAGGTTATAAAAACAAAGTTGGTCATAATTTTTATCTAGTGCTTGAACTCAGTTACAGTTACGAAATAAAGAGGAAACTACAATTTGACCTGAATTAAGACCTTATTATTAAAAGATGAGCGAATCAAAATATTAATATATAATCATTAAGTTGTCCATCTGATCCATAATCACCTTGCAAATTTCATTGTTATGTCAAAATAAAGAGATTTTCATATCCTATAATTGTAATATGTTAATAGGTGTTCAGATTTGAACCCTAGTCAGTACACAACTGAAGAAATACATATAACCTTGTAACTAAGGCACTTAGTTTGTATTACAAGAAAAACCTAACGCAGGTTTGTAGCGTTGAATGTAGAGTCAACGTAGTTAGTAGTTACGTAAAAAAATACACGAATATTTTCTAAAGAAATATATTGTAACAAAAAAAAAAGAATGGAGAGATAACCCTGTCCATCATATCCAATTCTCAGAGAAAGGATTTCTTTGACAAAGAAATGTTTTCAAGAAACAACTATAATGGGCAGTAAAGGCTGTATTCATTTTTCTACGATGAAAATAACAAAGATAAGCTCCCTTCTTTTACTTTCCCTCTCTCACATATCTCTTTATTTTGACTATATTTTAAATAGAAGATAGGTTTTTTCTATGTACATGTCTTGAATTAAATCATAAATTTTTGTAAAACTTTAAGTATAAATTTTAATGAGAATAAGGATAATAAATAAATTAGTTCATAGGTTCTATGAATATAAATTCTATGTATTCTGTATATTATATTAAGCAAAGATGATAATATTGAATCATGTGTTGTACTACCAATGTGTTAGAGCAAGAATGATGTAAAATGGAAATATATTGGTGTGTATAATAATGTAATTAACAAGGAAGCATTTCAATGTTATTAAATTAAGTGTGTCATCTTTACTAGACAAGACTGGTGTTTAGATAAAATAATAATAATTTATTCAAATGGTTTATCATAGAAAAGTAGTGTATGTATTTCATAAAAAGTGCTTATAAGTAATGATATTCAAAAGATCGACATCATCAGTAACATCGGAAATTTTAAAGATAGAATTGAGATGCAGTATCAAACAAGGTCAAGGTATGAACGATATTAATACAAAACATTAAAAATGTTAAAATTTGCAAGAAATTATGGCAAAAGAAATGAACTAGTAGTTAAGAATCTTTGATACAGAGTTAAAAAAAATTTTTTTTGACCGATCTATAATGGATCGATATGAATAAATATATTTGTTTACGACATCCAGTAATGAACGTGTCATGGTAAAGTACCATGATAAATGCCAAAGATGTCTAAAGAAAATGAGGGTATGTTTTAAATTTCGCTGGTATGGGATAGGTAGTTTATGCAATGAATGAATTATATGTCAAAAGGTTTAAATATCTAGTCTCGTGTAAGATACACCAGTTGAAAAGGTGAAGAATTCGTCGTGATCCTAATTGCACCAAATAAGAGAGGCTCCATCGTTGATCCTAATTGCATCCAAAAGGTGACTCCATCTGTTGATGCACAATATAAATAAGGTGAGTAGTCTTTACAAAATAAATATAAAATATTACATCTAATATGTGGAGATTGTCCCCATAAAATCTATTGTATGTGAGTCTCATCACTGAAGAGAGGTAATATAATAGTCGACGTAATTCATTTTGTTGATACCTATACCAAGGGAGAGGAATAAAGTTGTCCTGATTGAGATTTTCTTGGTGTGTTTCGTAAACAAATTAAAACAATAAATAGTTTAATAACAAAACTAAGATAAAAGTAATCAAAACGGTTAAGTAAAGGAGAATGTCAAATATTTGTCTTGGGCCTATAAAATAAAAAAAATAGCTGGAATCAAACGACTGATTTAATTAAAGTCCTTATTAAAAAAAAATAAAATAAAGTTAACTAATTAAAATCAAATTGTTTTGATTAAAAACCTTGTTAAAGAACAAATGGATAATAAACCACATATTAAGGAGAGCGATCAAGAATATTGAATAGATAATCTAAAAACGTTGTGTATTAATAAAATGTTTAGTATAATGCATTGTATTAAACAATTAAATTAAGTGATTATCTACATTAGTATAGAACATTATTACATTAAATATTCATAATAGATTATTAAATGTTAATAAAGATACAAATTTTTAGTTGAATTTTTAAAACTAAGAATTTCCTGAAAAATGATGTATAAAAAAAATATATATACTTTTTCTATTTGTGGAGTATTAACAAGGAATTTCAAGAGAGAAAATATGGCAGAGGCAAACCTTAACACAACAATTGTACTTTAAAATAAATTGTTCTTGTATGATTCAATTTTAAAGTGTATTTATAATAAACTAGTACATTAATGTTAATTGCTGTTATACTATACACACACGTCAACAAGTCTTTCGACAATTAGGGGGGTAAATGTAATGATATGTAATTATACATAGTCAATATGTTATTATTAAATCTATATTCAAAATACGATATTTAATATTGAGCGGGTAGTAAGATTTATTTTGTGTAAACTGTCGCCGAGTTATAAGGTGTGGTGAAAATCCCCCCCCTCTACGTCTCTAATTAAAAAGAACAACGCACTTCCGTGGAAAGAGACCACCTGACTTGACCTCAACCTCCTTTTCTTCTAGGAAGCTTCGAGAAGAAATGTCGCTTGATATACCCTTGAAATGCGCACAATCTCACGCACTGCTGTGATCCTTCATTCTCGACAAGAAGAGACGAGTAGGCTAAATTCCATTTAACGCCATAGTCTGACTTTTATCAAAATATAAAATGCGTGTGATATCTGATCTAAAATAAACGAGTTATATACATTATAAATTAAAATAAAAAGACTATAAGAAAAAGACACCAGAACTTTTAATTCAATAAAATAATATAATTAATTATTAAAATAATATCACACCTTACGATTGCGTAAAGACATTTTCTTATCAGAAGCTAGCGTTTAATTATTACAAAGTGAAGTACCGTCTATAAAGTCAAAAGACGTCGGCATTAATGATTTTTATTCCCCCAATTTATTACACACGTTAAGTATAATATCAAAATAATTATTGAATATTGCATTTATTTGGCAGATATTACGCTATTAGTTGATAGGTTTATTGAAATATATTTTTATTTAAACTAATAAATCTCCTCAAGTACGTCTAACATTCCAATATAAATCTTCTAAACAATAGATTTTTCTAACAATTGTGAGCATTAGATGACAAAATTCATTTTGAGTAAACACTTTCTAAAATATATATTTAAATTCTTATTTAATACATTTATCAAGTATGGTTTAAGAATACTATTAAGATATTAATCTATATAGTTAATATATATTCTTATTTGTTCATACATAGGGGGTTATTTTAATTCCCAACATTAAAGAAAAAATTGAAAGTTAAGTATAATTATTAATTGAGCTGTCTACACTGGTAGAGATCCATTCTTTTTTATGCAAACCGTGTCTTAACAGACCTATGGACATGAATTGTTTAAAATAAAATATAATATATATTTGTCGTATATTTTAAAATTATATTTTCCACCCTTCGTATTATAACATCCGGCTAGTGTGAAGGAATGAGAAAAATTGATTTGAATAAATAATCCTTTGTAACAATCCGGGTCCAAACCAATATCCGCCACTGGTGAATAGAGTTAATCATCAAACATTAAGTAAAAACTGTGTACGACCATCAAGAAAAGGCTCAATTATTCTTAAAAACCCAATTATAAAACTAGACTTACATAAAGGTCAGACGGACTATGTTTCAGACAGACACCTTATTGTAACTGTCCAAGACTTTTCAAAGTGGATCAAACTTAGGATGGTTGTGAAATCACAACCTGCTCCTTTAGTCATCTACTCACTCCTTTGACGTTATCATTCAAAGCCTGCTTCCTGACAGACGAGAAAGGAGCTGTTTCTTTTTGTTCACTGGTTTGTTTGAAAACGTCCACCTATTTTTGTATGCACATGAGTTTTCTTCGAGCTTCTAATTTTTTCTTTCTCTCGGTCAAGGCTGCATCGTTACAAATTATTTTGACGGTAGGATGGCAGAGCAAAATATTACATATTAGAAGTTTTTATCGTGCTTGCATATTGTCCTCTCTCTTTGTCACAGATATTCCTGAACAGGTAGGTACAAAGACGCCTTGCTCTGACAACTCTGTCACAGGCAGTGCTGTAACAGTTTTAGGCAACCTTTTGCTTATTGCTCGGAGATATTTTGGATCATATAACACCGAAAGAATGGATACTTTATGTTCTTATCATCAGCGCTAGAATCAGGTCTGGCAACCTTACGATCTATTATTGGCTAGTTTAGATTGGTTTGGGGAGTCACAAATGAGTTTTGACGGAAAGCTTTGTAATACAAAAGCACTATTTCCACAACATAAACACTGTATGGATGTATTCTCACAACAAATTGTTACGTTGATGATTAACATTAAGGACCCGTCAGTGTTGATAAAATTATTTAAGGGCAGGGTCAGTAACCTCGGTCCATTTAACTGTTTTATCTAGCCTCACAAAACATTTAGCTAACAAAAAATTTTGTTCCCAAAAATGGACTTGATACAAATTACTACATGAAAATATAAAATTGAACCTTTTTTTTACAAAAATAATCCAAACATTTTATTTAACACACTCATATGGGCCCTGCGATAGCCAAAACTTTATAACCTCGGCTATGGCCTCAACTCTCGCAAAGACTGGACTGCCCAATGACAAGGATTGAGATTCGAATCAGTAGATCACTGAGGGTGATTTTCCTAAACGTCTTCAACTATAATTCCAAACGAGTATAACAAGATAGAGGGAAAAAAACAAATAGGTTGCACTTCCTTTTAATCAATATTAGCGTAATAGCAATGTATGCGTATGACTCGAACTACAGTAAGTCTATGCTAAAAAAACTAAGCTGGCAGTAGGTTTGAATATAGCTAAACAGTGACAAAAAGGAGCAGTAAAAAGGAACAGTTCCAGTGGTTAGAGCTAGTAACATAGTGCTCCTGTCTCCACTAAAAGGGAGCAGCTTTTTCCATCCCAAGACACTTTGCCATGTAGTCGCTCGCAGCCATAATGTATGAGGAGACAATAAGATACCTCTCACAAGCCTGCTAAAACGTCATAGCTGTGTTTTAGCCACTTCACGTAAAAGCGCACATAAAGACGAATAGAAACCGGTACCCCATTCCGCCAATATCCCCGTCATTCCACCGACAGCTATGAAAGCCTATACTTCTTGGCCAAGACATTCATCAGCAGAGGAGATGGCTCTGCTCTGTGCTCTGGACTACACGCGAGGAGTTAAAACTTCCGTCGGGAGGAAAGCAAATACCCAAAGAATCACCTAAAAAGCTTTCCAACTATATTGGCTCAATAAGACCTCGTAAGGGGTGACTGACCATCTTTCCTGAAGGTATCAACTACCCACCGGCCTATTGCGACGAGAACGAAAGAGTCCCAACACACACCCACAAACAGACACCTCTACAGAGTCTAACCAATCCATTTGGAACCCAGTATGATGTTGTCCAGGATAGGTCGTCCAACCATGATATAGCCACACTGTGAGGATTTTCAGGTGAGGAATAGAAGGGGGGGGGGGGGGGACACCACACATCCACAGAAGGGAAAGAAGCCCCTGTCTTGTCCAATATGGTGGGTTGCCACAATGGTGAAACTGTCTCAAACCCATGAATGACGCAACCTCAACCCGGTACTACCCTCAACCAAGAACCCACTAGTATAGCGATATTACATGATTAGACAGAGTAGGAACAGTAGGAAGAAAGAATAATAAAACAAAGGGCATTACCCATTCTCGACTCGTCCACTGTGGTTGATGCATTGTAGTTTGTTTTTCCTCGTCTCTCTCTAGGATAAAATCCTCTGAGTAGTTCTTTATAAACTCAATTCACATCCATCTTACTACCAAGGCTCAAATCACTAAAAGCGTAATTATCTATATAAGAATATTAACATTCTATTTTTTTATTTCAAGACACCGCCTCTATATTTTATGTATCGTGTTTACAATTTTTAAGAGACTCCCTAGAAATAATAAATTATTACGGAATATCCTAAAAGTAAATTGGGATTCATTTGTAAAATAGATCTTAATCTGTTTTTAATGATAAGTAATTAGAATGAACATATTTTTTATATTAAACTATTATATTTTTAAAAATATATTAGTCACAGTTTGTTTGATGTAACAAGTGATATCTGGATTACAATGAAAGAAAAAAAACAAAATAGTGAAAATAATGCAAAGGGAGGACAACAGACTGTAGTAGTGTGAATAATTTGGCTGTTCAGATCTATCTTCCATCCCTCTTTCTCTTCGTGTTTTTACGATCTTTGAATAAATAGTATGGGTTTCATAGAAAGTTAAAAATAAGTATTATATAATCAGTAAAACAGATCTTTATATCATAATTAAAGAGTCCATAAATGAGTGTCTAAAATGTTGAAAGCCCTGTGAACTGAAACTGTTGATTCAGTCTCGATGTCTTTGAATTTAGTCCATAATAATAATAGGGCCTGAATGAGAGTGACTAATGCCTGATTAATACTAATGAGACAGGTTGATGGTGGAGACGGTTAAAAAATAATCGCATACTCTGTATTGTAACATCCTAACGAATATTATAAAATGCGAATGGAGTTAGATTGTTTCTTTGATTGTTTTTTGTTACGCATTCACTACCTAAACTACTAGACCGATCTTCATGAAAATTTTTGCATACTACGTTGTCCCAAGTACAGAAAAAGGACATAAGGGTACCTTTCATCCGAAAAGAAAAGTACATGTTTCCCGTAGGGGTAAAGAAAAGGATATAAAGTCCCTTTCATCCAGAAACAAAAAGACTGTTCCGTGGATAGAAAAAATTAACTTTTAGAACGGTCGTCCGGCATTTCACCTCCAGCCTACTGATATCAACATGGAAATGAAAATTGTTATATCCCGTATTAAAATCATGTTCTAGAGTATTTTAGGCACATCTATCTTAAAATTCTAACTAATATTATGAAATGCGAATGTGATTTGTTTGTTTGATAACGCTTTCATGTCGAAACATACTCGAACCGATCATCATTGAAATTCTGTAATTTGTGAAAATTGATGTGGCAGCTCATTGGCGAAAAGTTACCCGGACTTACAACTAAATTTTGAGATTGTGATCACGGGTTGTGTGCAAGAGCATGTCTTGCGACAAAAATGAATATCGTTAACAAAAAATCAACACTGACTTTTAGAAGAGTGCAGGAGAAATAAGAGAGATTTGTCAATTATTACAATCATGGACACAGAACAGAGCACTTCAATATCCCGTCCAGTTTTTAAATTCTCTGGAGCTATCGGGTATCTTCGCATAAACACAAGTCGAAATTTAGTGTACCATTAGGATTATGCGAATGTTAGATGCAACCCATTTCGAGGCTTGGAATAGACAAATAGGGCAAATATAAAAATCATTGCCTACCATTTTAACAGTGTGTGAGAAAGGGGAAAGTTGTATCATCACCGCTAATCCAAAATCCATCTGACCCTACCATATCAATTCAAAGACTCCAGTTTCCAAACAAACTTAAGTATTTGCTATTACTAATTAACAAAGCGCAAAGGCAAACATTGAGGTAGCAGGGGTGCATATTGGAAAGCCATGTTTTTTTCCATAGAGGCCTGCTATATGTAGCATGTCGCGAGTGTGTCCTAATGCCCAGAATTTGTGGTATTTGGTGCACCAAATGGAACGACATGACAACATGAGTAATATAGAAGCGTCCTAAAATAAAGATTTATTCGTATCCCATGATTGCTAACAGGCCAAAAAAACGAAGTAAAGTAAGGATGTTAATTATCTGTATAAAATTTAAAATGAGTGAGAATTTAATTCGAGGCAAGGCATGAACTATGACTTAACTGACACCACATTTCCACTACTTCTTTTATACTCTACACTAAATACCTATATATTGTGAGTTTGTATGTTTCTTATCACTACCTGTATTGACCAAACAAACACTGATAATTCATCTGTACCTACATTGGCCTACCAGGAACATTATTACATTTAAAAGAAACAGAGTACGTATTAAACAAAATAGATTTATTTAGTAAAACAAAAAACAAATTCGGAACTACAAGTTTAACACGAATATAGGGAATATTAGCGAGTATTAAATTTCTTCCAAAACATTTAACTTGAGAGATTGCTTTGGCTACCATGGCAGTAAAGTCGCAAGCCACATGTAGAGAGCATTTCGTAAAAGGAAAATTGAACAGTTATAAAGAATAGTGAAAAATCACATTTAGAAGAGAGAACTTTGTTATACAGTCTTGCCTGTTCGTTAAACATTTAAGGAATCCATAGAACGAAGATGGATACTCAGAGCTGATAAATCCAGGCTATTGATGGCTAAAAACAGTGTCCCAATAATTACTATGTGCTGTCACTTTCCATCCCCAATGAGTAACGGTACATAGCCAGGAGCATTTAATAAGTTACTATTAGTATCTATTATTACAAAACAAACTTAGGAAGCCTAAGAATACAGGCAAAAATGAAATAGTATTAATTGCGCGGACCCACTAAAGACATCTAGTGTAACTTCCCTGGCGTTGCGCACCCAAGCTAATTATTCTCCATGAGGAGTGACTACTAACAACAAATATCTATATATATAACTAAACTGCGAGGTAAGGCAAAAGTAAAATAGACATCCTGGTGTATTATCAATAATAACAAAGAACTTATGTTTCATAGACGTTAAGGACTCATGATGTAATTTGGCGCTCCAAGTTATAGGAACATGTGACTTAGTTAAACACATAACTTGGAAAAGGTCACTTCTAATGCCAGAGGCTTTAACAATAGGACATGTGTCGAAAGGCACATAAATTTACCCAAGGAAAAACTTCCATTTGAAGTTAATTACGTTATTTAACCAATATCAAAATTATTCCTAATTGACATTTTCCCAAAACAAAGGCTACACACAAATATGTAAAATAAAATTTCCTTCAAAACATGTCCAAAAACTTAAATTTCTCGTTACTATACTAGAGAGCAAGTCCTAAGGACTTGAGTACGACCGGTGGATTATCATAATACCCAAGATACGTACATCCGAGTTAGCAGCGAGTTGGATCGGTGACTCCACATCCTCATATCGATACTGCTAAGGTGGCGATCCACGTCCCAGTCTCCATGTTCCCTCATCTTATCTAACGCCATGAGTTTCCTTGTTGATTCTTTGCTCGTAGAAACCGGCTCCTGGTACTTGATAACCGCGGGCAGTCTATATAAACCCTCAATCTTGCCAGACATGAAGAAAAGGGAAGGGGAATAAATTACGAAACTCAGGTAGAAACAAGTGAAGAATGAAATTTTTGGAGAAAGGAAAACAAGGAAAGATGCATGTCATTGAGATTCTCTGACTGACCGCCAGAGTGCTAGTGCGCAGCAGTCTGTGCGTCGACTCCCTCACTTCATGTTCTTCTCTGCCTACCAGAAATAGTCGCGCCACATCGTGAGTCGGCCATGATGGACAATTCTGTGGTTTCAAAGTGAGATAGTGACCATCATCCGAGGTGGAGTTACTACACAAGATCTATGAGTTAAAATGTATCTGTATAATTTACTTATTTAATATCCACTATTATTTTTAATGAGAAATCAGTGATATGATGTATTTTTTTCTATCTTTCTTGTGCACGGCCTGCGCAACGTACGTAAGTACTAAATCTGACATAATCGTTATAAGCAGCAGGTTAGTGCATTCACGTATCTATTCATAAATACAATAGATAATAGTCCTCTGTTCTTCGAAGTATTAGTACATTAATTACAAAATGACGTTTTTTTTTTTTGACCAACACACGTGTTCTAAAATGTAGGACGAATACGTAACTTTATAGATCAGAAAACATAAACTTAGAGGATAGATTATAATAAAATATGTTGATATAATTTATATCCTGCACAAAAAACACCGAAATATTGAATTTTTACTTGTAGCTGTTAAATTCCATTCTGACTGACACCTAACAACGCTCATATTTATTTTCAATACTTCCTGTGTCGACCGACAACCTTAATTTATTACAAAAAAAAATAGTACTGATCGAAGCCACGGGCAAAAGCTATTCAAAATATTTATACATTTTAAATACCTATTTCTACGCTAAATTTAATTAAACAGGGTAAGTCATCCATGACTAAATTAACACAGGCCTAAAAGAGGTGACTAAACATATTTTATATCAAACATCAACAAAAATTTATATCTTTATATATAAAAAATTCTTCTGTACCCTGTGTAAAGTCACTGAACCTTCCCAAACGGCTGGAAACCCAAATTTTTATTAAATTTTTTGTGTATGTTTTAGTGTGTCCATAATGGTTTTGATTTTTCAATTGAACCCGGTAGGGGGCGCTGCAAACGATTTTTAAGGGTTAATTTTTAAAATTTTTTTGGGGAAATTTAAATTTAGGGGATTTTTTTAAAAATTTTTTTCACATCAAACATGTAACCTCAACCCAAACACTCCCCACCACCACCCCCTAAAATTTATAATAATAATAAAAAAAATGAATAAATTTACTGTTAAAACCTTCTGAATAGTTAATAATTGAACTTCCCAGAATAATTCATACTTAAAGTTTGTATACCATATGTGACATTAAAAATCGAATTCTGTGGTATTTTATGGACGCATAATTGAACTTCTGAAAAATTCCCTAGTTACGTTTGGTACATAGGGGGCATTGATTTCGAATTCTGTGGTATTTACGGGGGGCATAATACAGGCACAAGTATCTTGCGTCGTGGCTTGGGATTGTTTTGACATTTCAATTTTTTGTACGATGTGTTTCGATATTCCCTGTATCACAATCGCATGAAAAATTTAGTGTTAAATTTTTTATCAAGTGTACTCAAATACATACATTGGGAAAATGTGTAAGGGGGCTGTGTTTTAAGTGAATACTTAAAAAGACACCCCAAAAATTTTTAAATTTTATACATGCGTATTCAAAAAACAATCAAACTAAAGTGCTAATTTTTTTTTTTAAGTTTCTTATTTGTTCAATTATTTTATAAAAATTACGGAGTGTTAAAAAATCTCAAAAAAAAAACACAAGAATCCATTAAATTCAAAAATAAGTTGGGTTATATTTTGGTGTTTTGTGTTTATTAAAGAACAATGCCCGGTTTTCCCCTGGGGGAGGAGGGAAAAATTGGTTACGTACACAGAATTTACAAATATCCCACCTTTTCAGTTTAAATCGAACGGCAGAAAATCAAATTTACGGACAGTGCAAATTTAAGAGTCAAGGGTTTCAAACCCACGTGCAAATGGGAAAATCAACAGCAACGCAACTAACGCCTTTTGAGCTAATGCAATGAGACAAAGACAGACGCGTCAATGACCACTACGGGACACAGAGCACATGAACAACAGCGGTGCAAGTACATCGCGCATTGACAAGCTCATCACTTTTACGTCTTGCGTTCGAATATTAGTCGGACATAAACCAACAAGAAAGTGGCGCAATGAACTTCTAAAATTCGGTTGATGATTCGTGCCAATGAAAGACAACAACATTCTTCGATGCCAGCAGCGGTTTCATCAATTCTTCGTTGATATGTATGCGAAAAAATTGAAAGCGAGCGATTACGGTACACAAGTATAAAAAACAAAGCTGCATTCTGAGGAGATATTCATTTGATTAGCTTTTGTCGGTAACGTCGGTAACGTTGATCGAACCACTAATAGCAACGACATCGGCCCCGCATAAATTTTTCCCTCATCAAATTTTTTGTCGCGTCATATGAAAGAATACATTAAAGACCCCATGTTTTCATGCGCGCGTAGGGCCGACCAGTTTTGGGGTCATTAAATTTACCTGAATCCTAACGGGATGAAAAAAAATTTTTGTTATTGCCAGGTCAAACAGCAGTGCATCGCCAGATATCATGCACGTGTCTTCAAACAGAAATTAAATCGTTGAGAACTTGATTACCAACACTCTGTATTGGGCGAAAACGTTTCTGGCTGTATTCTGTTTAAATGGCAAAAACGGGTTGCCACATCACATATTTTAAATTGGGTTCGTCGACAAAGTATGGGCGAAGAAATTGATAAAATTATCTATCATAAATTCCGGGTAGGAATATTGAAAAAGAGTTGATTGACATTGTTACCGTAACATTTCCATGGTCCACGGTGTTCTAAAGATTCGGCGCTGCATGGACAATGGAAAATGTACGAAAATTTCCCAAAAGCGTGTATAAACATATGCACTATATCGACGGTTATCCATTTTATCGTCGTAGAGACACAGATAATGGTATAATCATTTCAAATTTGGGAAGGTCAAAGGTGGAAAGGTTTTACATTGCAATTGCTGGGATTTGTATTCGCCATTACAGTGCAAAATCAAAAAAAGGCACATTAATATTTTTCGAAGTTCGGGGAAGTCCCTAAAATACATTGGCCCGATTATATACAGTCCATCCAGTAACGCCAATGCTTCTTCATTCGTTTGTTGTTGGTTAATGTTCCGGGCCCTACGTCCTTCCAATACTTGCAAAAAATCAATGTATTTTGTACGACACGTACCACGATGCGTGTCGCGAATTGCATTTGCGAAGATAAAACCATTGAGTCTCACACTTCAAAAACAGACTGAGTTCCTCTCCTCATCAAATTCGCCATTATTCGCAATATTTTGACGCATGTTTTCCGTCACAAGCTTCTGTTCTCTAGGAAAATATAAAGATTCCATGAGCGAAGACATTCTGTAGCATTTGGGGACCGCTGATCAAGACCCCAATATCGATTTTTCAACGGAAAATAAAACAGTCTTTAATAAAGATTGAGGTATTTGCTTTCCATTTCTAATATGCCACTCATTCATTTCGGATCCCATCGCCAAACCCGCCCAGCAACAGACATCATTAACACGTTTTTGTGCGGAAAAGTTCGTTGCGCCTCTTTGACTTCTTTCGTCAAATAATGGCAACTGCTCATGCTGAAAAAAAAAACAAAACGATCAAATTTAAATTTGTAAATTTCAGCACAAAAGGTGGATTCTTTTTTTTGGACGCCCCAGGCGGGATGGCAAAATATTCCTCATTCACTGATACAGCGCGCATTCGATCACAAAATTATATTTTTTGGCAATTTCTTCATCAGTCATTGCGCCTTTGCTTGAGGTGGACGGACTGACATTCAGCACTCAAGTTGCCATTGAACGTTCACACAAACCCAGACGCAATGTGCAACATAAAGAAGCAATCCGGCATGGCAAAAATTTTCAAAAATGCAAAATTATTATCTGGGATAAAATGCACTATGGCCCACAAGCATTCACTTGAAGCTCTCGATAGAACGATGAAAGATCTCAACGATAATACCAGACTTTTCAGTGGTGCTCTCCCTAGTGCTGTCCGGTGATTTTAGACAGACATTGCCGGTCATTCCACGCGCTACATATGCGGACCAAGTTAAGGCTTTGTTTGAAACAATCACCCTTTATGGCGAAATGTCATACATTACACCTTAACAATAAATATACGGGGTTTAACTGCAAAACGATCCATTGACATTGTCATTCTTAGAAAAAATTGCTCAACATTGACAAGGAAAAATTCTGTTGCATGGAAATACACTATGCATAAAATTGCCAGAAAATTTTTTGCAACATGGTAGCCATGAAAGATGCTTTAAATTGAAAGCATATTCCCAGATTAGCGCGTTAATTACATTAATCATGCGTGGCTACGTGAACGAGCTATTTTAGCCGAAAAAAAATTTGATGTTGACGCTATTAATTTCAAAATACAACAGTTATTGCCTGGCAATGAGATGTCCTTTAAATCGATCGACCTCGTTGTAGATCCTGACGAAGCAGTCAATTTTTCTTGTTGAATTTTTTGAATTCACTGGATTTACCTGGAATGCCACTCCATAGCTTGCGAATACAATTTGGTTCACCAATCATTTCGCTTCGGAATCTAAATGCACCTAAGCTATGCAATGGCACGCAATTGTTCATAAATAAAATTATGGCTTATGTTCTTGAAACTACCATTTTGAATGGCAAGTTTCAAGGTGGGGTTATTTTCCTGCCATGGATTCCAATTATCCTTCAGGCTCCCCATTTCATTCAGAGGTTTGCAATTTCCAATTCGCTTGGCATTCGCAATGACTATTAATAAGTCACAAGACCAAACAATGTCCATTCGGGGTTTGGATCTAGAAAATCAGTGCTTCTCACATGGCCCAATTATATGTTGCGTTTTCTCGCTTTGGCAAATCCTCAAGTTTGTTCATTTATACACCTCAGGGATTGATGAAATCATTCTTCATCAACTCGCATTAAGGGTAAAAACAAAAAAAAAAACTTTATTGATTTTGTCGGACCGCTTTTATAACATTACAACCCTTTGGTATAAGAGGGGGTTAGGTTTTTTATGCCAGCTGACTGTACGTATCATCGTAATAGAAGGTTTCTTTGTACAACAAGTACATACTATTTAGAGTGTACGTATATAGGTAAGTTGTTCTGCTTAAGCCCGTAAAGGTTCTAGGCCCAAAACAGTATATGTTTTGCACTATGAAAAATAAAACAATTAAAAAGTAATTTGACATTTGTCATATTTGAAGGTACGACAATAAAATAAAATTAGCTGTACTGGCATACAAATTTTTTAAGAAGCTTCTCAATTTTTTTCGATACAGCTGATATTTGCGGAGTTGGGGGCGAAATTGCAAAAATTGTGGGGATCACTATTTTCCCTATATTATTATTTTTAATAATGGATACCAATGTATGTATAAGTGTTTTAGCAGTCCTATTATAAGTAAAATTTATTACTTTCAGAAACAAACAGACGGAAAAGGGAAAGCATTGCCATTACTGGGGAAACAAAGTATTTGTAATGTACTATTGTTTCAATATAGTTGATTTTGAGGAAAGAAAAGATCTTTTATTTTGTATGTTGTCTTGACAAACCCTAAATTTTTAATATTTGTGTAGCTCACTAATTGGAAGTTCATTGGAGTTCAATTGGTAATTGTGATGATCACATAGGGTTTGTTTTATTATTGAAATCAATTATGCCACCCAAAAGAAAAGCCAACGTTCGGACAGGACAACGTCTGTCGGGTCCACTTAGTATATATATAAATTTCTTAATTTCTGGATTTTAAGCTACTGTATTTAAATATGTTATGCTTTAATCATGGCCAAACCAGAGGTGCCAAGTTTAGAAGAAAGGAAAAGTCGTTAGACAATGGACCTTAACTCCTAGCACTTTAAGTGCACCAAAAGCTTGAAATGTTCCAGTAGCAGTTATCAATACTAAAACTAACTTCTGAAACATTAGGGGGCAAATCTGTGACAAAGAAAACCCTCCCTTTTAATTATAATTAATTAGAGTAACAAAATATCTATTATTTACTCTTATTCTGTTGATTTACGTATAGTTGTGCCAACATTGTATTTATTTATTTTCACTTCCCAAATAAAATAACTTTGAGCTTTCTTTAACATGGTAAAAACTCAACAAGATGATTAGAATTTTAAAATATACATATAGTTTGGTCTTACGATTCATTAAAGTATTTCTCTTTGCCATTTCCTTTTACTAAAGCTCTCATCCATACGTCACTATTCTAGCAATATTGCTAGCTCTAAATTGTATCACATCTTGGGTGTGTATTGGGAAAGTTGTTTTGTTTTTTTTGTTTGTTTATTGGTTTTTGAAGAATTGATGTGGACGATAAGTTTTTAGTTTTGGTCTTCTTTTGGCGTCGGTTTTAAAATGATAATAAAACTGGAATGTTTAAGTTCACAATCAAGAGACAAAAAAGGACATGGTGCTGCAAGTTATTAAAACTTTGAACTATAAACGTTTTACCCAAGAGTGTAAAATTTAACTTGGAGAGGAAGAGAGAAGATTATACATATCTTTAATCAAATATAAAGATATGTAGCTTTCAGCTACATAATAGCTATGGTGAGAAGTTTCCATTTTTTTGTTTTGTTTTGTTTCAAGAAAATTATGTTACCTTAGTAATGTAAATTAACGGAGCTCCATAGGCAGGATTTGATATGAGTAATATTCAGAATACATAAATAACCAAACAAATAACTTAATTTTTTTTTAATTTCATAACCTTGTAATTTATTTCCATTACGATATAATATAAACTTTAAGTATAAGTGCCTACCTAAATCCAGAGGTCCTGAGAATAAGTTCCTCGTGCAACTGAGCTAGATAAAATAAACTATTTTTTATATACAACCTTAGGAGAAATATATATATATAGTTAGTAAAATAAAGCTTTTTTTCCCTTTTTTTTTTTTTTTACAAGGTACCCGGGTAATTGACGAGATCCAGAAAGCCGTTGAGAAAGGTTAAACGGTGAGAAGCGTACACGAAGTGTGGGATAAAAATCTATCTGTTTACGACCGTCATAAACGTTCTGGCGGATCGTTTCACGGGTAAATTGATGCTTAAAAAAAA
>JBCFYV010004546.1:0-20434 GCA_039000515.1 Timema cristinae
TTAAAAATTTTTTGGGAAAAGGGGGAAGCCAGGCCGCCACCGGGTTTTCTTTTCCACTTAAATGTAGGCCTTCATTTCATCTACAAACCCACCTTTACAATTAGCGTAATGCGTAAAACCCAACGGAGAAAGACGCGGTGCAAAATTTAAAAAAAAATTGTTTTGCGCTAAGCCACTACTTTTTAAATTAAATTTGGTTTTTTAATCTTTTTAGGACTTTAAGTTTTTTAAAAAAAAATGTAGATATTCTTCACTACATAAAATTAATATTATTAGTCCTAAAATTATTTTAAAATTTACCCATTATCCTACCCAGGGTGTAAACAAAGCAGGCGGAATTTGAAACAAAGCATAAGTGGGCCCAAAATTCAAGGATTCAAAAAACCCCAAAATTTTAGAAAAAAAAATCCCCTCCCCATTTGTTTTGAATTATAAAATATACTTAAGGAAACCTTACCAGTTATTTGTGTATTCGTCAATCGGAAACAACCCCCAAGGGGCCGAAAAAAACCTCCTCTTAAACCATTACCCAATTGATTGTCGGGAAAAAAATTTGTAAAAATAAATATTATAAAAAAAATTATTAAAAAAATAAAATAAGTACTTACCTACAATTTTTTGTTTATACACGTAAAACGTTATAAACACAGTTTATTTTTGGTTGGGAAAGTGATGGACCCGGGGTAGGTGAAGGGGGGGGTGCCCCCAAAGGGGGGGTCACAAACCGCCCGTAAATTTGCGGGTGGTCCAAAAGCAATCCCCCCATTAATTTTTTCATTCAAAATGGAGTTTATCAAAATGTGAAAAATTGTAATTTTAGGATAATTTATCATTATAGCCTTTTGCTTATTGAAAAACCCTGAAAAACGTTATTTCCGTCTCGTTAAACCCAAAGTTGAATTATAATCCAACATTTTTCTTTCTACAATTAATTTTTTTAGTTTCGTGGCCAAATTTAGAAAATTAATTGTAAAGTTAAGATATTTTCTACAAAAAGTTTTTTTTTCTTAAAACCTTTAAAAAAAAAAAAAAAACCCTACTTACTGTAATAGAATAACCCTTAAGAAAATATTCTCCAAAAAACAAAAAACCCGTTTTGAATGAGTGACAATTCCTGCTAAGTCCTGTAACAAGCAATCCATTTGAAACTACAACTGTAAGCCCGAAACCAGACAAACACGAACAGGCCCCCAAAAAAGAACTTTTTGGATTGGAAATGGTGGACGATACTCTATAAAACGTGGCAGTTTAAATGAATGATTAATTTCACGCCCATTTAATTTTAAAAATGCTCAAATAATACATTTTATCAATTTTTATTTTTTTTGTTTTTGTTAAATATTAATAAATTTTTTGTACCTGTCACCACCCCCTGCCTTACCTTGTGAATGTGGGCCTTTAATCTGTCAGATGTGCTAGGCCGAGATAAGGGGGGAGGGGGACGAGGGGTTATATTTGTGTGGGTTCGTGATTGATGCTAAACGTGGGTTTTAAATAGGTTTATTAGTACTAAATGTAGGTTATGGTGGGTTATGGTTGATGGGCCCCAAAAGTCAAGATGGAGAAAGGCCGCTGCCCTGCAGCCCTCTGGGTGATGTGTTCCCCGGCAGTAAGGGGAATAGAATAGTTTAGTATTTTAGCTTAGCTTAGTTAGTAGTTAATATAGAAAATTAGGGACGGGGGAATAGATAGGGGGGAGATTAGGAAATTCAGCTGCCAAGGGTAGAAAGTAGGCGGGGCACCAACTCTGATAGGGCGCCTCCCCAGGTGGTTATTAGGGGGATGCCCACCTCTGCTGAGCGCTTGGCGGACTCGGGAGTGAAATCCCGGCATTGTGAAGGGCCTAGCGGGGGAGGGTCCGGGGCGTAAAATACCCGGGGTGGATCAAATTTTACAAGGTAGTTGAATTTCATTTAAGTTAAGAGCCAAAATATGTGTTGTAATTTTTTAAAAAGGAAATTCATATTAAAATTGTGTAAATTAAGTAAAAGTTGTGGAAAAAAACGGCCCGGATTTAAAGATTGTCAGATACCGGGCCTGTAAACACTGAATAAATAAAAAAAAAAAAGTACTACATGTATATTCAAATGTGAAGGTGGTAAAAATATTAGATTGAAATAACTTTAAGAATACTCGGAAGTTTGTGAAAAAAACGAGGTGTTGCTAGGAATTCCCCATGGCCTGTCTTAACTACTAGGAGATCTCTACTCATTTTCCCCGCCCCGGTACCCAGGGCTCGAGCGGCAGCTAGTCCGCGTATCCAGAATCGGACAGAGTGACCCCTAGAATTAGATGTTGATCAGTCCGCCATGATATCTGGTTTCCTTATCTTTTATCCTGGCGCCCCTGGCCTGGTTTTTCACTAAAGGAATTTGACAAAAACTTTTTGGCGCTTTCTATTTTTTTTTTTAATTTATAGAACAATCAAAACAACCTGCATCGCTCGTTTTTCATCCGCAACTCATGCACACAATATTTTCACAAACTCGCCTTCCAATTTAGGCCCATTTTATTACTATAAAGGAATATTTTTTAAAAAAGTCCATTCAATCTGAAAGGTTCATCTATCTAGGTAGCTGTGATATCGTCCCAAAAAAATGTTTAATTAGGTTTAAATAATGACAAAACCTTTAACGGTAAAAGGGCCTACATTCATTTGGTTTTACTGGCAAGAGCACAAAACTATTTCCATGTCCCTATAATATATATAAAACCCTAAATATAGTTTAAAAGTTGAAATTTTCCATTCTGAAAAGTCAAAAATCCAAATAATTATTTTTGTTTAAAATTAAAGTGTAGCTCAGGAAATATCAGACAGACAAATACGAAGGGAGGAAGGAGGGTAGCTTCCAATACGCAAGATGTTAAGATTCGGATGGACATCTCGAGGTTTGGCAAATCTCTACCCCAAGTAGTACCATGTGCTAACACCTCACCGGAGCTGCGCTGCTGTAGCTAGGGCAGTAACAACACCAACCCCTCTCTCCCCTCTAATACTCCCCCTTCCCTTTCGGAGTGTCATTACCCAGGCCGCCACCACCACCCCAAAATCCTTTCAATTTTGTTGGTTACTACAAAACCAAAGAAAAGCTATCATGATGATGCTCTCTAAGGCAGCGGTATATAAACAAATACGGCCACGGGCCGCTTGAGGGCCCGCACGCAATTGTAAAATTGTTGTGATTTTACTAACAAAAATGTCAAATTAAATAGATAATCAGTGTGAGTTTTTAAAAACATTTGAACACGTGAGCAAGCTCGATTATAATGTTCCATGTGTAAGAGCAAATCAAATGAGCTCCAGTTTGATTTAATCAATCTTCAAGCAGACAATGCTCTGAAGGAGACTTTTAAGAATATGAAACTAACAGAAAGAGAAAAGTTTGGTAATTTGAAAACGTTTGCCAGAAAGATGTTTGTGTTATTTGCTTCTCTGCCTATATTTGTGAACAGACTTTCTCATGCGTGAACATTAACAAAGCAAATTAACAGATCTCTCTTAATATACTCAAATCTACAAAGTGTTTTGCGAATTAGGACGAACAAGCTGAATCCTGACTTCTACAAACTCGTGCAGGATTTTTGGACGGTTGCATAAATTCCATTAACGATGGCAATTTGAGTAGTTATTAATCACCATTTGTTAGGCTAAGTATCAACATGAGAAACATAACAATTTAGTTTTATTTGTTATGATATTAGATTTTTATTTGCTACTTTTTTTTGTATCAAAGTTATATGGTTATATGACTAATATATGCAATTTTTGCGTGAAAATAAAGTTCATTATTTAGTTAATTTAGACGTTTGTTACATGCGGCCAGCTAGAGACCTCACAGATGTCCATGTGGTCCCTCAGGGAGAAAATTTGCCAACTCTGCTCTAAGGAGTAGTGTGGAGTTTCGAGCCACAATCTCGGTGTTTAATTAGAATGTCGTCCCAAGTCAAAGGATAAGGGCTCCAATTCCTGTCTAAGTACAAATTTTTTGAGTTACCCAAGGAAATCACTATTTACAATAAATGATGACATTTTTATTTAGCTTATCTATTACCCACTGTATATCATTACCATTATTAGCACCATGTCTTACTACCCATTCGGGTTATACGCACTAACGCTAAAGTCACGATATTATCATAGTAATAACAATAATTTAATAAGGAAGTTGCGTGTGTATCCCTAGTTTAGCCAGTATCAAATTAAAGTTCGTATACTCGAACATATTTTAGAATTGAAACTGTACGTTAAATAATCACTTTTCGTATTTGTAGATTTTTTAAAGAGGGAGGAGAGGGGAAATTTTGAAATTGTAAAATGGACTACTTTAAATAAATATTTTTTAAAAAGAATAAGCAATAATCTGACAATATTTTTAGCTACTTTTCATTCAAACTTTTCAAAAACATGAAATAAAACCGATAGTTCAAAACAATAAAGGGGTTTTTATTTAGCACCGCGTCTTACTACCCGTTCGGGTTATTACGCTTTAAGTACTAATTACGCTAATGGATTGGGAATTGTGAAGGTTGAATTAAAGTAAGTGAACCCACATTTGTGTGGAGGGAGAGTGGAAAACCATTTAGGAAAAGCCACCCTCAGTTCACCTGACCGAGATTCGAACCTCAATCTCCCCACCCTTGGCGGTCGAGCTCAATACGACTAGCGCGTTAGCCAACTACGCCACTAAGGCGGGTATACTGATATTTAATACTAGATTAAGTAATCTAACTTTAAAAAATAATAGCATTCAACTTGGATAAGTTTAAAATGAGCATACTGAAACATTGTTTATAGACTAAAAAAACATTACTATTTTAAACAAAACGTATTTTTTCTTCAGATTCCATAGTAAAAACAAATTTGTTTGTTACTTCTCTCCTCAACTGGTAAATTCTCAACCTGTGATTAAATGAGCAATGATGGAGGAAAGAATAGAAGGTACCAAAGACCCTGGCAAAAGTTGTTTAGATAATGAAGCAATAGTTGGCATTATAGTAACATATTTCAACTATACTTTATTGTTAGAAAACTTACCATAGAATGTTTAAAATAACTATTATTATTATTATTTATTATTATTATTATTATTATTATGTTTTAACTATGTGTTTACCCATAAGAGGCCTTTTACGTAAAAACACTATAATTAAAGTAACTCAAAACTAATTATATGAAATAAAATAAAAAAGACAGTAAATGCAAGTTCATTGAAAGGGCATGGCTTGGTGAGAGGGAAGGAAAATAATGGATGATAAATTCAATGAAGTGTGAAAAAATTAAGCATGAAAGTCATATCCTCCAAAGAAGGAACGTAGACCCCCTCCACCCACACCAGCGATTAAGGTCATGAAGTTCTTAGGGGAGAGTAAGGGGTGGGAACGTACACTCACTGGCATACTTGTTTTGTTCTCCTTTGGGGACCCTGTACATTTATACACTAATACATTAAACAAGTTGTCCTATACAGAGGCCTATTATATAAAATGCAGTGACATAGTCTAAGGATAATGTCTGATAGAGAATGTTATAATCAATTGTTTATGCATTCAGGAAATGGCCGTTTGTTTTTGCGTGGACCAGAGTCCTTATTTAACTCACTTCCCCACTTTCTAGAAGGTTGAATTTGGTACACAGCTTCCACTAGTGGGACATTTTAATTTATTAAATCTTGACATTTCATAAATAAAGCTTTAAACAACAACAAAAAATTCTTTGTCTCTTCGTCTAGTTTCTCCTTTTTCACCCTCTCTCCATCCCCATAGTGTCAAGTTACTAGTCTAATGCATTATAATTTGACTGTCTGTATGTAGAAAATCCTCTTACTTGTCAGAGCAAAATGCTTAATTTGAACTATCATTTTGTATTTAAAGTTTTATTTATTTTAAAATAAAATTATATATCTTGTATTAAAGTAGATATTAAATTGCATTCTTTTTAGTGCAATCATTCATATTCCGTTTACAAGTTAAATTGAATGAAAAAAGTATGTTATTGTTAGGTTGGTTTTTTTTCGTGGGGTACAGTAGACAAAATCAACCTCATATTAAAGTAGGTATCCATCCGAATCTTAAATAAACAAAACCTGTTAAATTTAGTGTCATTATAGAAATAGCTTAAAATGTTAACAAAAGTAACCTACACACTTTTATTATCATGTGAGCTACTAAATACTTATAGGGGACTATGTCTTAAAATAAATTGGCAAATGCAAGCAAACATTATTGCTGTAATATCAGTAAACTCCGGCGCAAATGTTGAAAATAACATCCACCTCCACCCCCCAATCTGTATTCGTAATCACATCCAAGAAATTCACATGATATTCGGGGATATATTTAGATTTAATGACAAAATAACTCTAAAACTAATTTATTACATTCTATTTTATATAATTAACCTATTCCATATAATAATTTTTGTATAATTTTAGTCGATTAACCGAACGTGTGGAGATATTGGAAATAATAATGTTAGATTTGTTGTCGTTTTTTTTTGTCAAACATTTATAATTAAAATACAATATCCTTTATAAATGACCCACAAACTATTATTTATATCTTCCATTTTGGTTACCAAGGTAGTTGAGAGGAAGTGATCCTGTATTAGCGCATAGAGAGGATGGCAAACCACTGATAAATCACATGTGATAAGCCCCTCTAATTCACCCGGATGAGATTCGAACCTCGACCTCATCGACAACAGCGATAGAGTGCAAGCATACTAGCATAATAATTCTACTCAACCACTGGGCGGGTAATATATATGTTACAAACACCAACATTAAACAAAAAAGTAACATAATAGGTATTATTTTTTAACTCGCTTTTTCCTTTGGTAGTGTTTCTCAAAGTGTTTTAATATTTTTAAATCTGGTTACCTGCCGAGTAACATAGATTTTCTGTTTCCATTGCGGGAGTATCGCCTAGAATATTTTTCTTTGCTAAAAAACATAATTTCTTACAAAAAAGTTTGTATCTAATCAAAGAAACACCGTAGATTGTTACACAAATTATTGATAAGGTAAACAAAATCAAGACTACTCTATAAATAAACTTTTAACATGCAAATACATCAAAGGAACCTTTTCAAAAACTGAGGTTTGGAGATAATAGTAGTAACAAGGTGACAGACAGTTAGTGTCCAGACCAGGGTTTTACCTGAAGGAGAAATAAATGTTGGAAGGGAAGGGGGAGAAGCATGGCTTACAGGAAAAAAAAGAGAAAAGATAGTGAATGCCAAAGAGGGGTTGGGGAGGAGAGGGAGAGGCGCTTCCGAGGACAGAGCATTCTACCAGGCAGCTACTGAACTTTTTCAACAGTTCAGACATGATTTAATTTGAAAATATCAAATTTTGTGCCCGTTATTGTATTATAAATATTTGTCGTGTATGATAGAACATTATCTTATTCTCTATAATAATATGATAACTTCAAAACTATATTATTGTATTTCATGTTTTATTTAATTTAAATTTAATTGAAATTACGTCTTATTGTAAAAAAGTAAATATTAACTTGTAACTTTTTTTATTAATATAGTTCATTTTAAATTTACAAGTTTAATGCAATGCAAAAAACCGCATGTTGTTACTATGCATATTTTTTAAGCAATAGCCGGCACAACTTTATCGTTCTTATATAGTAGGTGTCCATCCGAATCTTAATGTTGGCTATTATTCATTCCCTGGTATACTTTAAGTCTTATATATAAAAATATGCAAATTATATTTTTATAATGGCACCACATGATCCTTCCGACCCTGCTCTACTTTTCTCTTCGACTGATGTTCTTGGATGAGAAGGGTAAAGGAAGTTAAATAAGGTTAACGTTATTTTGAGTTTCATATTTCTCTTTTATCATAGCCAGCTCTAGGTGTGGGTTGACCTAAGAAAGCGTTATTGTGGACTCATGTATTCATAGAAAAACTAATACAGAACAGAATAGTAGTCACGTGACGATCTTTGAGCTAATCACAAGATTTCCACCTTATCGGTGCGAGCTGTTCCGCTTAAGTTCAACTCATCTCTACTTCATCCGCTATGCCTGAGATGTTCAGCAAGGGAAAACCAATCAAATCTCAGAACCAAGCTTCTAAAAATCAGTGCGCATGCGCATTTGACAACACATGCGCTCTGCAGACAGAAGCTAGCAGCAAGCTTCATTGGCCGTTGTGAGGAGATTTGAAATAGCCCGTTAATGTAAAGCGTATGTATCGATGTATAGAACTTTTGCCACGACACAGCGCTATAATTTGAAAGCACTCGTCGGGAGAATGAAATAAAATTTATATTTATCCCCTAGTAAATAAAATATGCAGATAATCAGGTGTTTTAAGTTATCGTTGCAATACATCATGGATCAAAAGGTGTGAATTGCTGCGCGATTCTACTTTCTATTTTCGGTGAATGTGTGAATCAAGCTTTACTCTTACAATATAATGAACTGCAGATGACGAAGAGAAAGGGATTCGAATACCAGTCGGGATAATAAAGGTGGTTTTAGCTACATGTTTCCCCCACTGTCTCTCCACGCAAATGCAGGTGACTTTATCTAAATTCAACCTTCCTCACTCCTAACACATATTAGCGTAGTTAATATAAGTATACCACAAAAGGGTAGTAAACGTGGTACTATATATTGTATACTTATAGAATACCCCCAGTACCCAAAGTTTCAAAAATTCCCTCAGACTTCCCTTGTTTCCAGGCCTTTGGAAAACTTGTCTCCACAAACCCTCCTATCAAAATAGGGTCCTCCCTCACTCACCTCCAACACCACACTAGCTTATCAATACTCACATCAGTGGACATGCGGACTTGATGCCAGGCACATCTACTATTGTTTGCAATTGATGGAAAGAACGGTGCTCAAATCTTGGTCAAATGTACCAAGGGTGTTGTTTTTTTTAAATATCTAGTTACCAGTTCTCCCTCGATGAAAATGTGGATACATCTTTCTAAATTCTATCCTCATCATTCTTACCCTATTTGTGTTTTTTTTTTTCATCACGTCTTCCTGCCCTTTCGGGCTGTACGCAACTACCCGCCTCGGTGGCGTAGTTGGCTCACGCGCTTGTCGCTTTGAGCTCGACTGCTGAGGACGGGGAGATCGAGGTTCGAATCTCGGTCGGGTGAACCGGGGGTGGTTTTTCCTAAATAGTTTTCCACTCTCCCTCCACGCAAATGCGGGTTCACTTCCTCTAATTCAACCTTCCCAATTCCTAATCCATTAGCGTAATTAGTACTTAAAGCGTAGGCTATAACCCGAACGGGTAGTAAGACGCGGTGCTAAATATTATTATTATTATTATTATTATTATTATTATTATATTATTATTATTATTGTACGCAAATGAACTAACTACGAGAATGTGTAAGGAATAAATAAGGTTGAATTTAGAATAAGTGTACTCGCATTTGCGTGGAGGGATAGTATAAAACCATTTCTGAAAAATCACTCTTAGTACATACGTTGGTTACTGAAAAAAAGTTTAGCGCCCCATCTTACTAACCATTTCGATTATACGCACATGTAATAGTTAAGCTTATGTCCCCGAATTTGCGTGGATGGTGAGTGGAGAAAAACTAAGTCAACACTACTACCCCCAAGAGGAATTTGAACCCCAGGCTCCCCGTCATTGACAGTCTAGTCTATTGCGAGAGTGACTCTTTAGACCATGAGACAACCGAAGCGGATAATTTGTGTAGTTAAAATACATACATAGCCTGGACGGCTGCTAAGATGCGTTTGAAAACATATAAACCCTAAAGGCGAGATGAAGCTGCTACGCAACCGACAATACAGAAGCACGGATTGTAAAGACATACAGGTAGAAAGGCTAACGCACTCCTAGCACCTGCGACCGAACTGAAAAGTGGATGGACTGATATATGAGGGGAAAGAGGGAGGGGTGGATCCAGTGTCGAGTGTGTACACATCCTCACAATGAGGAGGATTGTTTTACTGGTTTGGTAAGAAAAGGGTTAGAGAGGAGGTGTTAATGGTATTCTCAAATAGACGTCCCCCTCTTAAACATTAAACTGACATTAAACATTTTCTAAGAGTTCCCTCTCTGAGACTTGAACTAGCCGGAAATACTACTGGAATCGACTGTGGGTGGTGTTGGGATGGGCGCATTTGCATAGAACATGCCACCGGGCTGTGAATATGACAAAAGATTGCAATTTATTGAAGTTTTTTTCATGAGATTTGTTAATCTACGCAGTAATCAGATTAAATAGAGCCTTTTAAGTACTATAGTTAGTGAAAAGAATCGAAATACAGTAAATGCCCACACTGGTGAATCACGTGTAAAAAGACATCAATCTCGTCTTGTCTGGTTTTCCGATGACAGTTAGGTCACTCAGGGTCAGCTCAAAGGTTTCATGCGCCCTAAGCGGGACTTGAAATTTGTGCTCCAGCTGGATTCATTATAAATAAAAATTAATTGCACTTCCTGCTTGGCACCAAATTTGATCCCTTCTTACATTCCTTTTCTATTAATATTTTAGGAAGATTTAGATAAAAGTAATTCACCAAAAAAGCTAATCAGGACGTAATACAACCATAAAAGGGATTATTTTTATCATTCATCATCAACCGTTTCCAGCCTGTGATTGGGTCAGTATAGTAAAATGGCTCGATCTTCCTCTATTATTCCAACACTCTCCCTCCTTTAATTTCTTCCATTCTTCTCCTTCCACTTGAACACTTTGTTGTTTACTCCTCCTATCTCTTTCTTGACTTTCCTTGTGGTCTTTTTCCTACATACTTATTTCCAACATTTTCTTAGGCATCCTCTCTTTTAACATTGTCATATATGCCCCATACCATCTCGGTTTTGCTTCCTCTACTATCTAATGTACTCCCTGTACTCCTACTCTTTCCTGGATAACTTCACTTCCAATCTTGTTTCTCCTCGTGACAGCTAACATGCTCCTCAATCACTTCATTCCCATGGCCTACACATTCCTCGTCTCTCTGACATTTAATGCCCATGTTTCTAATGCATGTGTGACAAAAGGTACAAAGTACGCCCTGCACAACACTTCATTACACTTCAAGGGGACTCCTTCTCCACAGTAGGTCTCATACGCACCTATAGAACAACTCTCTGGGGATGGCCAGACTGGAACGAGCGAGAAAGCGACTGAGCACGCGCGCTTGAAAGATAGAACGGGTTCTACTTTTCAAGCGCACGCGCTTTACCCGTTACAGTCTAGTTTACAGGCGCTAGGCAATATTATTTTATGTTGGTTCATTGAGTGCTAGGAAAACTTCTCATTATGACATTTTTATTACTATCGATAGGTTTGGCACACTTGCTACTAATGGCCTAATTTAATTGGTAAGACCATTATATGTATGTATGTAAAACTGATATGTTAAAATAGTATAATCAAAGTAGGCCTTTATAAATAAGAATCAACATTAGCGTGGAGAGAGGATGAGAAAACCACAACAATAAATCACTTGTCAAAAACCACCCTCAGTTCACTGAGCCAAGATTCAAACCTTTACCTCATTGTCAATAGCTATCGTTAGCTATTTGCTAATCACGCGCTTGCTTGCACGCTTGTCAGTCTGGCTGAACCCATACTGCTGACCTCTTCTCATTAAATCATCTCTACTTCTACCTTTCCCCCCAATCATGCCTCCAAGATATTTTACGTTCTGTATTTTCATCAGCTCTACTACATCCAACCCTTATAGATTTATTAAGCTTTATCCTATTCCATGTAATTACCATCACTTCACACTTTGCCATGGTAGCTAAATTTCATTCCACACTCTTTCACTTCCTCATTCCATTATTGTAGTTGCTCCTGTACTTCCTCTTTATTCTCCCCCAAATATATCAAGTCATCAGCAAACATCATGGCTTTCATTCTTTCCTCCCCAAATTTTCCTGCCACTTTGTTTATGGTCATTCCCATTGCCATTACAAATAGTAATGGGGAAAGAGCACTCCCTTGTCTCACTCAATTTGATTTATTTGGAACCACTCTGTCCTCCCTATCTATGTCCTAACACAACTCCTGTTATCCTCATAATTGCTTTTCATTCTCATAAACACTCCTCTTTCCATTTATACCATCTCCATCACTTTCTAAACTTTATTTCTATCCATGCTATTATATGCTTTTCGCCATATCCAAAAATACCATTACCAAGTCTTTCCCATATTCATACCTTCTTTCATCAGCTGTCGCGTGGCAAAGGTTAAGTCTGTTGTATTTTGTCAATACATTTTTTTAAATCTTATTATTAGATTAGTATTAGATGTTATTTCTTTACTCATAAATAATTATAAGCTTATTTAATTTAAATATTTTTTTACACATTAGACTAATTACATTTAGTTGTAATGCACCCCTAGATCATCCACGCCCTAGGCAACCATCTAAATTCGCCTAATGGCCCTGAGGTTGGTTCGTAACCTTGACGAGTGATTTTTTTCTGGCGGTTTTTCACTCTCACAACACACAAATGCGAGAATATTTCTTCTAATTACTACCGTCCTATCCCTACCCCCATTATTGTTGATATGCGGCTATCTTGGACTGACAAAACGAGAGGAGGTGGATTTAAAGGTGCGTTTTGGCTCTCACTTAATTTTGATCTCCACTCTCTAAAAATAAAAATAATCAACATTGCACTAACACAAACATGCCAATATTGGCCTTCAATTTGAACATCATATATTATATTTTATTGACCTGGAGTTAGAGAAAATATAATAAAAGATGTACACATGAAAATTGTTGCTGATCTGAGATACCCAAGTTCGGTTATTTTTGTGTGTGGCCATTACAGAAAAGGAATAAGGGGTGGAGGCTAAACTTTTGAAATTTTGGCTACTTACTCACTTTCTCACTTGATAATTACTGACCCTCTCCCCACTCTTCTAGTCACCTCATCTTACTACCAATTCGGGTAATACATAACCATATTAAATTAAGCTTTTGTGACAGAGACGATGGAGGTAGAATAAGATAAAATTGCCTGGAGGAAAGTTAAAAAACCATTTAAGGAAAAAACATTCCAAGTATACTCGGCCGGGATTAAAACCCAACCTCTTTGTCACTGGAAAAATATACATAATTTTAGAGTGTACTTTAACCTACTTCGGTGATTGAAAAGTCTAAGGTGCTACTCTCGTTATAGACTGAACTGCCAATGACAGGAAGATCGTTATTTATAAGTGTTTTTTATAAACGGTTTTCCACTCTCCCTCCATGCAAGTGCAGGTAAACCTCATATAAACTTAAAGTTTCTCAACCCTAACACATCAGAGTATAAGTAGGTCTACATAATATGTATAACCTATAAACCTAACGGGTAGTAAGGCGTGGTACTATAAACATTGTTCTTTCTTCATTCTGTTTAAAATAACCGGCGTTACCAATAGTCCAAACTGGTATGTAAGAGTCATTTAGGTATATCCTTTTCCTTTATCTTAGGAAGCTCTAAGAAGTCATATAGTAATCTTCTGCTGTATTAATTACTTAACTAGCTTTAATTAAAAATATTGACATCAATTAAAAAAAATCTTGGTTAAAAACCACTATTTTCAAACATAGTGTTGGGGCATCATGAAGTCATAAGAAAAGCGAACACCAAAGGGAAGCACGCCATTATTTATTTAATTACTATTAGAATGATTAAACAAATACTCAACACCAATGATCTAATCTAACGAAGGGAAAGCAGGGGAGTAAAATATATTAAACACAACGATCGTTAATTTCCTGGTGTAAACCAAACTTTTCTCGGATTTATGGGAAGT
Source organism: Timema cristinae (assembly GCA_039000515.1). Taxonomy (NCBI): domain Eukaryota; kingdom Metazoa; phylum Arthropoda; class Insecta; order Phasmatodea; family Timematidae; genus Timema; species Timema cristinae. Next base: position 13,791 of record JBCFYV010004546.1, read on the forward strand.
TTAACGGTTCAGTAACGAGCCTTAACCCTATTTCAGACAGCTTGATAGGTTCAGTAAACAATCCCACCCCCTTAGTCCACGCCTCCATCCTTCAAACCCTTCTTACCCCCTATATATTTGTTGCACCTGTCAAGAACCATCGGAATTAGTTGAAAAAACATTTACTTATGTATTAATTCAAAATATAGATATGAGTTGTCAGTTATTATACACACTTACTTTGTAAGACTTAACATTATCCACTTACAATTTAAATAGCAATGAAACAATAATACGTACCTAGTGCTTCTCGCTACACCCCCCCCCCCTCCTCCTCCCCAAACAATTCTTTCATTTCCCTGACCTTGAATTCATCACTGTCAACGGTGGAGTCACCATTTCACTAAAATGACAACCGATTTGGTAATATTATGAATTGAACCCGGTACTCCTAAGTATATAGACGATCTCTCGACTGATAAAACGGGTTGAGCTGCCATCTATTTGAGGTTGAGTTAGTGTACATACCGAATACACGACTTAAGGAGCCTGGTTACATCCATGGGGGAGAAACCTTTACCCCAACTTTCCTAAGAATGGAAATGTATGGCCGTTATAAAAAGCTTCTAGATATAATTTCATGTATTCATACGTCAAGTAATAATATTATATGAATTTTTTCACTTTTTATAGGTATCATCAATGCTTATAAAATTATATTATTAGTATAGTAAAATGGGGTCACTGTTAGCCGCATAAAATATGTTTGTATTTTCCATAAGGTGCTTTAAATGTCCATTAGGGAGATAGTAAAGGTGTTTATAATTTATAGTAGACTAGTGGACCCGACAGACGTTGTCCTGCCCGAACGTTGGCTTTTCGTTTGGGTGCATAATTGATTTCGATAATAAAACAAACACACTATGTTATCATCACAATTACAAATTCACAATTAAATCCAATTAGTGAGTTACACAAATATTAAAAATTCAGGTTTGTCAAGACAACATACAAAATAAAACATCTTTTCTTTCCTCAAAATCAACTATATTGAGAACAATAGTACATTACAAATACTTTGTTTCACAGTAATGGAAATGCTTTCCCATTCCGTCTGTCTGTTTCTGAAACTAATAAATTTTACTTAGAATAGGAACTGTTAGACACTTATACAATGCATGGTATCCATTATTAAAAATAATATATGGAATAGTGATCCCAATAATTTTGGAATTTCGCTCACAACTCCACAAATAGCAGCTGTATCGAAAAAAATTGCGAAGCTTGCTTACAAATTTGTATGCCGGGTACAGCTAAAACGTATTTTATTGACGTACCATCAAATATGACAAATGTCAAATTACTTTTTAATTGTTTCTATTTTCATAGTGCAAAACATTACTGTTTTGGGCCTAGAACCTTTACGGGCTTAAGCAGAACAACTTACCTATATACGTACCATCTAAATAGTATATACTTGTTGTACGAAGTACATACTATTTCGATGATACATACAGTCAGCTGCATAGAAACCTCACCCCTCTTATACCTAAGGTTGTGATGTTATAAAAACGGTCCGACAAAATCAATAAAGTTAGTTTTGTTTTTATCTTAATGCGAGTTGATGAACAATGTTTTCGTATAATCCCTGAGGTGTATAAATGAACAGATTGATGTGTAATCTAGTTAATCAACGATATTAATTTTTTGTTTGAAGACACGTGCAGTGATATCATGGCGATGCATTGCTGTTTGACCTGGCAATAACAAAATTTTAATTTAATCTCATTTAGGATTGCACGTAAATGTAATGAACAAATCTGGTCGGCCGCACGCGCGCACGAAAGTCATGGCATCTTGCATATGACGCGGCTACAAATATATGATGATGAAAGAATTTATGCTATTAGTGGTTCTATCAACGTTACCGACAATAGGATCACGCAAATGAATGTACTCATCAGAACACAGCTTCGCTTGATTATACTTGATGTACCGTACTCGCTCGCTTTCAATTTTTCGGATAAATATCAACGATGTATTGATGAAACAGCTGGAGGCATTTGCTAATGTTGTTGTCTTCATTGGCACGAATCATCAACCAATATGCGTAGAAGTTCATCGCACTCACTTTCTTGTTGGTTTCTGCACCAGCAAAGTAAAAATATAAAATAAGACAAAAAGAAATTACTCTTACAGAAAAAGAAAAAGTAAATAATATGTAGAGTGTACCTGTCACTGGATTTATTTGTTTGATGTTAAAATGATATCCATCTTCTCCTTCCCAAAATATCAACGGATATTGCAAAGCGTCCGTAAGAACGATGACTGTCTTGAATTGTGTGAACCGTGTTATCTCTGTGTTGGATCCATATATATCGACGTTCATATGCGTCGCCAACAATAAAAAACTGCAACTTCATTAACGTGTGTGAATTGTATCGGCCCGCATGCTCTCCAAATTGTACTTTGTCTGCTTTATTGACGATCATGTAGTTGTCGTATTGCAGTCTGTTTGAAACGGTATAAAACAACTGAACCAACTGGTTGTGATTTCGCAAAATCTGTTCCAAAGTCACCACAATTTCTCGCTCCTCCATCTGTTCGATGTGGTTGTACTGGCAGCGTGCGTTTATTTGTTGCTTCTCATCGCCCATGAAGTAAGATTTTGCAAGAATTTTGGATTGGCATCAGGCATTGAGATTAAAGAACCTATTTGATGATATACTTGGCCCTGAATCTTAAATGTTGATTCAAAATTGCAACCATCCTCATTCTGAACGTTTTTTTTTGCTCCAAATGATGTCATTTGGAAGCAAGAATTGAATTTGTGAATTTTACGTAAACAACAATTTTGATTGAGGTGTGCTCCAGCCAATTGTGTTTTCAAGGGTTTTTTGGCGGCGAATTCAATGATGGAAGTACAACTTTTCCAGACCGCAGCAAAAACCCGGGGCCGATTCACCTTTGTATTTGAATGCATGGCAGATTGGCATTCTTAGTCCATAGCGCCGATGACAATTTGTGAAAAATGACGAATAGTCGGTGTCCGACTCATATTCGAACGCAAGACGGAGAAGTGATGCGCGTGTCAATGCACAAATGTACTTGCAGGCGCTTTTTGTTCATGTTCTCTGTGTGCGTCAGTGGCTCGTTGACGCGCCTTTTCTGTCTCAATGCATTAGCTCGAAGGCATTCGTTGCGTTGCTGTTGACTTTATTTGCACGTGTGTTTTTAACCTGGACTCTTAAATTTGCATTGCCTGTCAATTGACCCTTCTGCCGTTCGATTTATCCGACAGGTGTGGATTATTTGTGAATTCTGTGTACTCGACCAAATTTCCTTCTCTTCCACGAAGACGTGGCATTGTTCTTTAATAAACACACAAACCTAAATAAAGGAACTTATATTTGAATTTTATGGATTACATGTTTTTTTCGATGAAACGTTTAACACTCAGTAAATTTTATAAAATCATCGACACAAAAAACACTAAAATAAAAATTTGCAAGTTAGATTGATGTCATTGAATACGCATGTATATAATTTAAATTTATGGAAGACATGTAAGATATTCACTTCAACACAGCACCTTACACATTTTCCCAATGTATGTGTTTGAGTATACTTGATGAAAAATACACTCAATATTCACGCGATTGTGATACATGGATTATCGAAACACATCGTACAGAACATGAAATGTCAAAACAACGCGAAGCCACGACGCAAGAGACTTGCGCATGTATTGATGCGTACGTCCAAATATCACAGAATTCGAAATCAATGCCACCTATGTTACACAAACATAACTATGAATTATTCTCAGAAGTTCAATTATGCGTACGTCAAATACCACAGAATTCGAAATCAATGCCACCTATTGGTACACAATTATAACTATGAATCAATCTCAGAAGTTCAATTATTCACTATTCAGAAGGTTTTAAACGGTCCATTATTCATATTATATTCATTATTATATATATTGGGGGGGCAGGGGGGGAGGGGAGAGTGAAATTGTGAGGTTACATGTTCTGATATGCAAAAAATCTTTTAAAAAAATCCCCTCAAATAAATTCCCTAAAAAATAAAAATAAATCCTAGAACCCTATTGCAGTGCCACCTACCGGGTTCAATTGTGAATCAAAACCATCCATGGACCCACACAAACACACTCAAAAATTTTTATCAAATTCGGTCCAGCCGTTTAGGAGGAGCTCAGTGACATACACACGTACAGAAGAATTATATATATTAAGATATGTAGTATTTGGTGGATTCTATATACTGTACACATACACTCACTATAGCCTCTGCAGCTAGGGTTGATATTTATGGTAAATGTTGCTGTCATATGTTAAGTTAGTTTTTTAAGCTGTGTCTAAAAGATGCAAGTCAAATTCCTTAATATTAGATTATTCACACTTCTTGCTATGCAATTTTACTTATATTCATGCCTTACACTTAGAATTCCAAAACTCGCGATTTTGTTTTGCAGAACTAAACGACATTGCAGAATGTTCAGCAACCATATAAACATCAAGGCGATACTGGTTGCGTCCATACACAAAATTACGGCGAACTCCATAAAACTACAACTGTAGTATGTGTTTAGTCATGACAGAATAATAATTTATTCAATCAATGATACTCTCTTAGAAAAAGGTAGTGGTGCGCCTAAAAAATGTGTGGGTGTGTGTTTAGGTGGGGGTGACGGAGGTGTAAAATTGTCTCAATTTGTCAAATTAATCTCACTGCAAATTATTTGAGCACTTCTAATAAAATATCAAATCACCTAATGAATACACCGGACCATAATGGATGTTTATGAAGATTGGTGACTTTGTTAATCTATTAAGAAACTAAACTTAATAAAATATTAGATTAAATGGTCATATACTTTCTGGAATAAGGTACAAAGTTTAAGGAAATACGCTCATTTTGGCTTGTCGCAAACATCCTAATTTGTTTGGATCAGTTATATTGCACTTAATGAGATGAGAGTTTTAGTAAGAATCTAAATGCTTTAGTGACAGGTTTGCTAAGTTTTCAGGTGTGACTCCAAACAGTTTAGGAGAAATAGTTTATTATAATTAAATGAGTAGAAAGCCAACATTTAACAGTGTACGGTATATGTGAGTTCTTTTAAAACCTTTTCACAGAATTAAAATTTTAAGATCATCTATATATATATATAAATAAAATAGAGGCGTATGAACCGAACAGTTAGTAAAGAAATGAGAAGAAAAAATAGTTTGTTCATCTATCATGATCATCGCGTGGCCTGAAATTTTAAAATTAGTAGCCCTTGTGCACCTCAAAGATATAATTTTACAATTGTGATTGTTTTTGATTAATTAAAAGCCGGTCGGAAGCAAGAAAATGAATAGATTTATTTTTTTTTTCCGTTTGTTTGAAGCAAAGAAAAGCGTTGCCCGGACTAACCGCTCAATAAATTGCGTAGTTACCCTGACAACGTAAGTTACTTATACTAGAATTATTAATTTTAAAGCAACTAAATCTTAATAAGTTTACATTTCGTACATGGAAAGGCTTGTACTTAGGTATTTATCTACATGTATTGACTCTTCAAGTTGCTTCTTGACAATGTTTTTGGAATAGTGTATAAAATCGTCCTGTGGAGTGGTAGGGAAGTTATGGATCAACTCTAGTTAAAATATCTATTGCTTGTATTCAAAGCATGTCAGAGGTATTTTTATAAACAATTATATAGAGGGCCCAATTGGTTAATGAAAACCTACCTATATTTCGTATTTTTGGTCATAAGTTTTCCAAAATACAAACCTAAAAAAAACTAACAAATCCATGGATCTCTTTTAATTAATTTCTCCCCCAATAACTCTAATTAGTTTAAACTTCTCTTGACTCTGTTGAAAAAAAATACAATTTAGTAAGAACATTAAGTTTTATTAGTGAAATATCTGCATGGATTTTTGAGTCCATGGAATAGGCCTTGTTAATGAAAAACATTATTAATATTATTTCTTCTTCGTTGTTAATCCTCATTTGTAGTATATTTGAAGATAACCTCCATATTGTTCCTTATTGCCACGCTAACCATGTAAATTGATAGTTACACGCTGCAACAAGACGTTTTACAGGGCTTTTACACACACACAATATAGCCAGTCATATTAAAACCCCAAAAAGCCGATTTGGCAAAAATGTATATAGTTTTGAAATTGGTATACTATTTTTTTAGTAGTGTAGAATCAAATCGAGTTTCTCCTCCTCAGGTGGGGGCCCTTTAAAACCCTTAAACATTGAAAAAAAGCCCCCAAAAATGTGCTTGCGTGACTTTTCTCAATTATCTTGCTAACGGCGAATCACCCAAAAATTTTTACGTCTGATAAAACTGACGAGAACCAATATTTGAACAAAAATTATTCTACACAGTTTGCTTAAGAAACTATAGTACACATGGTAAATAAACGGAAATAAGGGGTAGATTTTGGCGCGAAGCACAAAATTCGTTTCTCATGCTCTAGTTTCATAAAAAAACTACCAAACAGTTAGCATTCAGTAAAAATGCTCATAAGTGAGGTTGTATACGTGAAATTTTCGATCAGAAATGTAAAAGATTTAAAATTTTTGTTAAAATATTGCCAGAAATGTTTTAGTAATTCAATAGCTTCTTTTTT
>JBCFYV010004547.1:0-47883 GCA_039000515.1 Timema cristinae
TTTTACAATTAAGCTAGAGTGTTTGTTTATAACATATTATTTAATCTTTTTTTTCTTCTTCTTAAATGTATTTTTAAATTTGGGTTGGCTTCAATAATCACGACGTCATTGAGCTGTAACGACTCGCAAGTCGACACTTTAGTAAGAATACATAGTTTTAAATACAACTTTTCCTTCTGCAAATAGTTATCTTAGTTGATAATAGGTGCCGTTAGTATGATCATTGCCCATTTACAAGCTCGTATCGTTTTGCAAACGTTGGCTAACCTGCTGTATCGGAATTCAGGCGGCAATGGAGGATTAAGCTAATCTTTATGACCTTCTTAAGTCAAAGAAACAATAATACCATGTGCATTGGGATAAGAAGGGCCAATGTCCAATTATGAAAATTTGCATAGTTAAATATAAACATCTTAATATATTCAGTAACTGAAATACTCACAAAGTCTTAAAGTGTGAATAAATATAGTTGGTCCCTACTTACTTCAACGAGAGTATTACTCTAGTGATACATTATTTTCAAAGAAAAAAACCACACGCTTTTCCATACACAAAGTTTTATGACATTAGCCCTTATTTACCTGAGGCAGTACAACATGTAAAATTCTTCACTCTTATCTTACATTCTTTCATGGGTTTTCTTATTCTTGAGCACTTCACGTTGTAATAATAAGTTTTAATATTCAGACTATATGAAAACTACTGTACATTGAATTTTTAATCTACTATTATAATAAATAAAAATAAACATTCCTGCTCATATCAAACATAGTTATTTTAAATAAAATTTGTTCTAAATGTAATTTGGATATGTTCTCAGTATGTTTTTTATCTACTATATTTATTTTACGGTCTAAGATTTGACTTTGGAATAAGTTATTTTTCAAAAAATTAATGAACGAAGTTTTTTGTACTCAAAGTGTGAATATGTTAATTTTATTTAATTAGCTTGTTAAATGTGATTACTTTTAATTTGAATTTGTTGCATTCTCGCAGTTTGTGCGCTATTTTCAGAAGAAATGTATCGAATCCCGAGCAATAAGTACGCTCGATGATTATTTTTATATAATTAATAAAATGTAACTATTTTTTGCTTTCGAACAAGATCCAATGGATTGTATAAATTTTGAGGTGGAAAAGTATTTAAATAATATTATTTTATATCCTTGTGAATAACAAGTTTATGAAGCATGGGTTGATGGAAGAAAGGCTGCACAAAGAAACTCAAAGATATAATTGATTATTTAACTGCTTGTCGTAAAGGGCAAGTTTTGTTTAATGGTATCATATTACTGGCGTTTAGGCTATCTGTATTTACTAATTTAAGTACAACGGATGAATAGCGATACTATTTTATGTATTGTAGAAATAATATCAAAATTAAGATACAAATATTTCTATATAACAATGTAGTGATTATTCTGATGTTTCATGTACTTTTTCTAAAAAAGCTCTTGGCTGAAAGTAAATGTTACTAACACTCTGTAACGCACTTATTGTATGTTTAAAATCTCTTGTGCCTTGGCCGAGTTCGTATCACGCTAGTACTAAGTAATTTCAACCTTACAGGGAGTCGAACTAGCAAAGTTACTAGAGCTGATAATTTACGCACTCTGTGCTCAGTCATAGCGCTTTAGCATCTTGACTACGACATGGAGTCGATGATAAGTAAAATATATTTAAAACCATTAGAGTTAATGAACTTTTGTGTTCCCAATGCCACTAAGTAAGTAGTTGATACCCGACAGCCTCTGTGGTACAGTGGTCAGATTTACTGACTTCAAGTCCCGAAATCCCGTGTTCGATCCCCAGTGCCCCTAATTCTGTCTGCGAAGCACTGGGTCTGAAACGGAACCAAAATAAACCTCGTGAGGACAAATGAGGAGCTACTTGAATGAATAAGTATTGCTTCAGTCTATAAAACTGAGATAGAAGTCTGGAGGGATCGTTGTGCTGACCACATGACACCCTCAACCCGAAAATGTTGGCACTATCTTCGCCAACATACGGCAGCCTCTAGATTGGTATAGCCTGCTTGCAGGCTGACACCATGAAGATTTTACTCAAGTTAAAATATACCAATAGGATAAAAAATTATTCCCAAAAACATTTATTTCTGGAAAATTGTGTAAATTCTATAGATGTTTGAAAACTTTAAACGCCGTATTAAATAACAGATACCCACTTCAGTGGCCGAGTGGTTTAAGGGTCAATCCAATAGTAAATTGGCCTGCAGATAGTGGAGCACTTGGGGTTCAAATCCTGGTCGGGTCTATTGAGGGTAGTTTTTCCTAAATTGTTTCCCCATCTCCGAAAATAAAAATGCCGGTAGATAACCTCTCAAATGCTTCCTTCCTCATTACTATCCAATTAGATTATCATATATGCGTATAATATGAACAGGTGGTATGACGCGGTGATATCAGTAATAAAAATAATAGATATATTTATAGTCAAAATTTTTCTAGTCTCCGAAATGAAACTGCTTTTAAAATATTGTGTTGCCTCTTTAGCCTTTAAAGTTTAAAAACTAAACAAATCACAGTGGCCAAATTTAGCACATTAAATTTTAGTTATTTTTTATTTTACCTGCTTACTAATAAACTCAAATAAATGGTACGACAAAATCGTAAGCTACATTCTCTCTCGTATAGGTTATTATAGTTAGTGACAAAATCTTCAAAAATTAGTTATCTCTAATTTTATCTTAAATAAATTTTTTCTCTGATAAATAAGTATACAGTATTATTTATCACTCCCCTCCCCAGATATTTATTTGAAAAAAATAGTTCAAGACTTTTTAAAAGGATGATTTATAAAGCAATGACCTGAGTTCGTTTCTACTCTACTCAATAACACGACCCAGCTGCTAGGCCTTGTACCTATGGCCCATAGTTTTTATTGCAAGGAGGCCATCCTTAAATTACGTAAGGCTTTGTTACTTGATTTTAGATCCTCCCTCCCTCATGTAAACTCCCTCCCACATCTCTAGCTTACGTAATTTTTAAAGATTTGGTAGGTCATGTTATTTTAATCGTTTAGTTATTTTTAGATATGGGGATGGGTAATATCCCACTTTGGTGACCACATTGTCTAAGGCGTCACTCTCGCAATAGACTAGTCTGCCGATGACTGTGAGGTCGTGGCTCAATCATGATCAGGTGATATTTCCTAAATATTTTCCCACTCTCTCTCCACGCAAATGTGGGTACACTTCCTCTAAATTGAAACGTATTCATCCCTAGCCCATTGGCGTAATTAGTTCATACCTAAACAGGCAGAATTAATGAAGGAAATGTACCACAATTTACGTGGGAGAGTAGAAGGAAACGATTGAATAAAATCTCCCCAAAATACCCTCAGCAGGGATTTTAACACCCAGACAGAAGCGTCTAGCTGGCTGAGATGGATAAGCTAATTTTTCTGCTTGAGAGTGTGATTGTATCTTGACGTTTTATCTCCCCACGTTTAGTCTAACTTGGTCGACTACACCCTTTACGGTCCTGCACTACACTTCTTATCTCTGTTCTTGGAAAAGTCTGCTTGCGGCTTCGGCTGACTACTGGTCAGCCAGCCTCCCAATTGTTTAAACAAACCAGTAATACTGCCAACCTGATGGCTGGAATCCACCAGTTTGTATAACGTTAGCAACGCCATCTATTTTGAGAAATGAAAGCTCAACACACACCCAGAGAAGGTAGGCAGGGCCTTAAGTGGAAATTTCAAGTTCTTCAGCGATTTATTTTGCATCCACTAACATATTTTCAAATCTGACATAACTTCTGCAGTTTTCAAAGAATAATCTTGTTGCCTGAAGCTGCTTTGTAGTAGCGGCTAAATCAAATTCCTTGGCCCGGAGTAACTTGCTGGATAGGTTAATTTCCAACAAAATGTTATAACCAACAACGAGAGATGCAACAAATTTGAAATTCTCTAATATTTTTGGTAAATCCTCGAGCCTCAACTTGTAAAATATTACCATATTGTCCTGTGAGATTGGTGTCTTCATCAATGTTCATAATAGCGTCATGAACATCACCTAGCTGATTACCAAATGGCTGAAAAACATCAATTCGACCTTACCATCTTGTATCACTGAGTGGTTTCAATGTTGAGAAGACAATTGGTACAACGAGTTCTACCCTACGTTGAGTTTAAGCAGAGAAGAACACATACAAGCCTTGTACCAAGCAAAATAAACAAGTTGCAGCCAAACAACACTTATCAGCATCATTTACCACGAGATTTAGAGAATGAAAGCATGATGCAAAAAAAAAAACGCTCTTGGATTAACGCCTAAAATCCATCGTTGAAGACCCATGATTTACCCTTCTTATTGCTTTCCTTGTCATACCCTTGGCCACGTAAACTTACTATGGGAAGGGACATGTCTTAAAACTTCTCAATAATTGGTGCGGTCAAGCCAGCATTAGTAGTATCTGAAACAGGATAAATCCCAAGAAGTGCTCTTTGATTTCACATTCATTGGCATCTGTTGTTGCCACAAATCAAACAATGATTGTTGTCTGATAAACGTGGCCTACATCAAGCACTATAGAAAAGCATCATGAACAGCAGATATAATCTTTTCCTGGACAGCACTACACAACAGTTTAACCATTCCGTTTTGAATATATTTTCCCAAGTAATGAATATGAGTCTCCTTGTCACGAACTTTTCGGAGGTGCTCATTCATGATAGGATCAATCAAAGCAAGGTATTACACACATTTAAGAAAGTTTATATTTCTATGAGTAAGTACCTTTTCCTGTGTTCCATGAAATAATATGTATTATGCCCCAAGAAACCTTACCCATGCAATGGGTCTTTCTAACACTCGATGCCAAAACTTTTCTTCATGCCTAACCAGACGAAAAGGTTCTTCATCGATGGTTTTCTTTTTCTTCAATCTAGCGTCTAGCTCTTTCCACTCTTGAAAGCTTGACTTATGGTCACTGTTTTTTTCATGGTTATCTAAGATTTCAGACATATTTTCCCAGTAATTTCTACCGGCAATACATAATGCTGATCATCCAGCTGTTTTCGAAAATAACTTGTAACAGATGCAAAACTCTGAATTTTTTGTTGGGAATATTGAAGCCATGGACGATGAAAATATTCGCCATTCATTAGCAGCCTTTTGAAGTGAATTATTGAAAACTTTCTTTGATTGTCATCTATTGGAAAGGTAAACTCTGTAACTTGGTTGGGTCCATGTCCTACTAGCATTGGATGCAATTGATCATCTTGACTATCCCATATAACAGGATCACTATAGCTCACGACAAGTTTGGTGACATTTCCTAACATTTATCCTTCACGATATTGATTAGTAACTACATATATTTCTTCGATTTTAGTATAAGCTGGCTTGGTTTCATCTGTTTCTGAGACAACAGCCAAGTTTTCTATGTTACCACTCCATGCTGGGTTATCATTTGATACTTCTCTCAAATAATCTGTAGGCCTGTCTGGATCTTGATGGTGTAAATACTTCAGAAATGAGCCCCATTGCTTTAATATTCGTTTTTCCTTCTCAGTATTTCTTTTATACTACTGGGCTCCAGAGGTTTTTTTTCATCGCATATATCTTAGCATATACCCATAAGGAAACGAATGATTGTAAAAATTAATAGTTAAATATTGTAATCATGGAAAAATAGGACGAAACATGTAAACAATACAAATACAAACGGGAATACATTTTGGCTAAGACTGTACAGCGTCCAGCGCAGCCGTTAAATAATGCCTAATTTGGGATGAAAACATCAAACTCACATGTAACCTTAAGTTACCCCGACATAAATAATAATATCCATCATCCGTTTTACTCGCATACCAGTGTTTACTTAACTCAGTAATTAATTTATATTACTAGGCCTACTTTTATTTCTTTAATTTAAAATGTTCACTTACCTTATTGATTGCATAACATTACGCGTGAAAAATCATAAAATAAAATTTAAAATCATTAAACTTTAAGATATAAATGAACGTAACAGTGACAGTAGTTCTGCTACAAGTATTGCTTGAATCTGACGGCTGTAAACAAACGTTTGATACTAGAACAACAATAGCGCTCCTTATGGAAGCTAATGAAAACAATCAATCTTAGTGGAGTCAACGAACATCGGAATATTCTCTGTTCAAGTTGATCGATACTGCTCACCCGTAAAAATAAGCGATAGGAATTTACATTTCCTGATTGTTTTAAAATAGTTAGTGTTAATATGTGATATTCGTAAATATACATTACATATATTTAAAACTATCTCTGTTAAATTAATAAATAATAATCCAATCAGATAAATCAATTTTTATTTTAGCTACTGTTTCATAATTGAACTATAAAGCATGTTAGGTCCTTCATCCTCCCCAAGCATCTGGCACCCTAGGTGGTGATCTAGCACACCACGCCGGCCCTTTTGTAACAATACAAGGGTTGTATTTTACAATCGAAGCCCCAATCAAACCGATGCTGCATAGACTATCGTCTTATTCATACTACCCTCTCCAAGAAACATCAACATTTATTCAAATCGCCTACAATAGTATTCTTAGCATTGTAGTTCCATGTCACTTAAAGCAATATACAAACAATATCATTAAATATAATTCGCTATCAACTCTCTACAATGTAAACTGTTCATATACGTACCCTCTGGATAAACTGGCTTGCACAGCTTAGTAACCTGGTTGACTTCAAAACGTCCTAAATCGAGGAGTGGGGCAACCTTGCCTTGATGTATCAGCACTTGATGTTCCGACCAGTCCGGTTTAGACATCTGATGGGCGATTTTCTGCACACCTGGCAAATAGTGCACGTGGACATGGCTGCCCTCTTTCGGATGGTTTTTGCAACCATCGCCTGATCTCTGACGTCAGCAGCAAAGCAGTTAAAAAGTTTTTTGACAACAAACCCGAGTATCGTCTATACGGAGCGGGATGGCCAATCAGCGACCAACAAGCACGATGGCCTACGTGAGAAAGACAGCGTGATCCTCCCAAAATGTTACGTCACTGACTTAGTTTGAACTATTCCCCCCCCCCCCCTACCATGACTACGCAGTAAGACCACTGTATATTATGAAAGTGTGGAAGAAATAAGCTGACTTTTGAATACGGCACCATCGAGGATGGACCTCTGTAATATTTATTTATAATGTACTTTTGAAATCGACGCCATGATGGATGGACTGTGGTTATTATTTTATATCGTTAGGAGACGACTTCCAAAAAATCTGGACTCTGTGAAGGAAAGTTATAATACTCTGTAAATATTTATAGTTCTTTTTAAAAGTTTTAATGATGGAACCTTAACTATATAATTTAATTTTGTTATAGTCGATATAGGCTGATATTTGTTTTTTAAGTATGGGCATAATTTAATACTATTTAAAACTAAAAGTAACTTCAGTTTCGTGTCGCCACTTAAGGGCTTGTTTCTTAAAGATGTTAGTGAATTCTCAATGTTTGAGGTTCTAACTTATCGAAATGTTAATTGAAATATATTAAATTTATCTATCTTAATAATTTGGATATTTAGACTATCCGTATTATCCTAGCTTTTGTTGTATATTTAAAATCATTTATATCCATTTCAATATTTTGTTTAACGTAAATTTGGCTATTCTTTGCATATATTTGAAATGTGGCAAACTTCTAAATGTTCTTTAACTTAGTATCAATTGTTAGACTTTGTTCAGTATTTGAATGATGCCGATTCAAGTAGTTCCGGGTGAGTTTACACTAGGTTTGAGGTGTGAAACTCTCGTGTTAGTTAACGTAATGGTTGTAGTATAAATGTATATTGTAGTACGAAGGTACTTTCGTTTTGGGTAAAATTTGAATACTCTCGTCATATTTGAAGTAAAAGTTTGTAATATAAAGATATAACTTTACATGGGAAAAGTATATGTTTTCGTGATGTCTGTAGATGTTCAGACGCTTTTGTAACAGTTTAGAAAGGCTCTTTTAGGTTTTTATTTTTCTTGAATAGATTTGGTTATTAATTGTTTTAATAGCATTTTTGATATAAAGCTAACTTGGTCTAATTGAATTAATCTCTTTTAGCAATAATGTAATCAACTATGTTTTTCTTCGTTCTACTAGATAAATTAAGTCCACTTAAATTACTATTTATTATTTTTGAATGAATTAAATTACTCTCTACATTTAACTCTTGCTGATGCTATTTTCTCTTTATTATTATTATTATGTTAGCTTATTCCCTCTTATCCCTGTAATATTCTCGTTAGTGGCCTATTACTACGAGGAAAAGAAATGAAAGGGTATAAAACTTTTGCAAGGGGTGTGTTTATGTCCGTCCAGTATAGTATACAGATCACTGACAAGGATACACACCAACATAGCAAGCAGCAGATGTTGGTGTCGAGTTGAACCACCATTTCAAAAAAGCCACCACGTGTCGTATAGCCGGATTTTTGTGAATAGTGACTTTTTTATAATTAGTAAAATAAAAAAAATCAATTTATGTAAACAAAACCTACTATTTATGACCCATCTCCACTGAAGTTCAAGGACGAGCGTGTCAAGGACCAGCGTTGGAAGGAGTTGACTGAAATATTAAGCTTATATTGTAAGTTTATAATCTCTTTTTTTTATTTATATATCTTTATTCAAAAAACTCTTAAATTTATTTCTAGCAATAAACTGTAATCATTATTTTCTATGTTATTGTTTTTTATATTTGCAGTATTTTCCTTTTTAAATGTAAATAACAAATTGATATTTAGTTCATTCACTAATAATAATATAAGAGACACGTAAATGAAAAGCCGATAATTGTAGATAAAATTGTATTAATTTTTCAATGTAGATATTTTCAGACAGTATAATTTATATTAGATAATATTATTGTAACCATAAGTCACTCACATCCCTATATAGTGGCGAGCAGGCAATTAATTTATTTACTTGTAATAATATTACAAATGTAAACTTCGGTGAACTTTTTGAATATGAAAAACATAACTATATATGAGATCGTCAGTAATGTTTTAATAATGTTATACAATTAAAAATTAATAATATATATATATAGGTGGTTTACAAAACTTAATACTAATAATAATAATATACTTCATAATAACAAATTGGTTTAATTCATACTTTTGCGTTAATTCACCAGATAGGTCTCAAATATACTGATTTCTCCGATTTTATTAATTATGAAATAGTCCGCAAACCTTTCTCTTATGATGTAGTTAATGTATGCCACATTTCGCAGTGGCAGAGGCTGTATGGGTATTATTTCTCCTAAAGCATCGTTTAGTAAAAAAAAAAAAAGTGTCTCTGTAGGCCACATCACACCTTTGAACTCCCGAAAAATGGTAAAGTACACAAGTCTCGGATAAATTGTCCTTTATATTTATCTCATCAATCTCCATAGGTCTAAAGAAAATTCTCCACCCCTCTCCGTACATGACACAACCTGTAATTGTAATCATCTTTCCGGTAGTCAAATTTAGATTGAGAATATGGCAATGGTTTCATTATATATAGCATCAGCGAAAAGTCAGCGTACCCAATGAGAGCATGTGAAGTTTCATCTCCTTGGCCGGGAAGGTTATAATCTTCGGGCAAGTCGAAAGCTGAATCATCTAAATTCTGCTCCATTTAAGGTTTCTCAAAAATTCCCCCACAAGTATTCCATCCATATGAGCCAAAGTTGATACAGAAGAATTAATATTCTGGTTCCACAATAGCCAAAAGAACGATCGAATGCTGCCTCTTGTAGTCATAATATAAAGATCTTGCATTATCAGAACACTTAGTAAAGAAGCGTTTACCATCGATGGTACCCATACAGCTTGGAAATCTCATCTTTCTTCAAATCTGCTTCCACTGTTATCCCACATTTGTGTTGTAGGTGATGGCATGAACATATCTTTAATGTTTTTTCCAGATTGCATGACACACTTCTAGTACAATTTTTGAGATGATTGAGATACCAATCCCTTAGCTGTGTCCTATGGTAGTGAACATGTCCCCATTTACCAAATATCTGTAAATATATACAAATGTATTAACAATTTTTCTACATTTTAAAATCATAACTTCCTTACCTATATATAA
The DNA here is from genome assembly GCA_039000515.1 of Timema cristinae. NCBI lineage: Eukaryota > Metazoa > Arthropoda > Insecta > Phasmatodea > Timematidae > Timema > Timema cristinae. The sequence goes on from JBCFYV010004547.1 coordinate 10,099, forward strand.
GCTACGAGATCCGTTTCCTCTTATTTCAGTTGAAATTTTGAAGGGCTAATGGAAGAGCCTCAAAGACTCTTGTAGTCGTCATTTAAAATCCCCAGAAACCAGTACTGGGCAAGCATCTAAGACTATAGACACTGGCAGTGGGAGCATAACATGGAGTTTCTATAACCATACATGAATTTATCCCCGACCAAATGAAACGTAGACCAAAGAAATGAAGTGCCATCTTCAAAAACCTTTGAACAACTTGCAATCGAAGAATAGGAATCACAATTGGTAGATGACCAACCCAATTCAGAAGCAGTTCCACAAGAGGGATTCACTCACCAGGTTGTTATTCTATAGGCATCTTCTACAAGCAGTCAAGCACATCATGTAAACATGCAATCCCTAAGCCACTAACTGTTGAAACCGGTTTAGACTCTACAAGTCAAGTGTCACCACGAAACTATCCTCGAGCTTCTGCTAGGAAAAGGTGAGTGCCATCATCTCCATTCGTGAGAAGTTTTCCATCACTTCTACTGTTGTTGACTGTTTTTAACTTCCTACAGAATAAAAGCCGCAACGATGTGAACGCCATTTAACACCTTTTCATTGTTTGGGCCAAGACGATAAAAACTTTGTCAATACGTCAGTAACTTGCCACTAAAATGAAAATTACTAATATTATAGTGGTAGAGGAAACAAACCAACTTGAACAAGACACTAAACACAAAATAGGCACAAACCAACCGATCTTTGATTTAGAGAGCGCCTCAATTAATATACAACTTGCAAGCCAACTCAACCACCAAAGATTACCGTACTATCAGAGCCTCGAGCAGCAACAAAATGAGAATACTTTCAGCGTACCTGAAGTACAAAACCAACAAAAAAAATTAAAAAAGGGAAATTATACCAATATAACAGTTGAAAACATTGGTTGGTCATTTACTGGTATACTGACGTATCACGTTATACGTCAGTGATTTTATTATCGTATTAATAAATTATTTTTATTTAATTTATGTTTATATATATTGGTATAGTATTGGGCACAAACTACCAACACCTTTTATTTTCTGAGGTAGGTAGATTTATTTATTACATAAATTTATCCCCAAAAACTGCTCAGCAGAGAGACGAAAAACTCCCTCAGTAGTGGTTAAATTGACAGTTCTGGCTCACTTTCTCCCATAAGGTTAACATTGATCCACCACACAGAATGTGGTGGATCACTTTCTCCCGGTGGTGGATCACTTTGTGCCGGGGGAAACCCCGAATCAAGATATTACCTGTAAACATCTGTGAATGTTGTTGCATGATCAGTCACGGATCGGGAAAAAATATTTGAGGAGGAGAAGGCGGGTGGTAAACCAGATGTTTCTATTACATTATTCATTGGATACAACTTTTATGAATCACTAAAATTTTATTATAATATTACTACGTATTGGTTGTTACTCGTTTAGCCGTTTAATAAAACGTTTCCCAGGAGGCACTGCGAGGAAGCGAGTATCGTCACCTCCCACCTATAGCTAATTTTAACTAAACTATTTAATTTTGATAAAGCCGTGCTGTTTCACCTGATGAAATCAGGCTATGATACTCACAAGCACTCGAGCTTTTTTACACAATAAAAAATTTATTACAAAGGTTAATATACAAAGTTACTTTTCAATATACTTAAATATTAAGGGTAGATTTATTTTTTATGTCTCCATTGGTGAGCACAAATGTCTTATTTTGTAGTGACCGTATGCAAGAGTGTCGCATACATTATCTAAAATATAGCGTTTGTCATCTCCTGGTGAAAGTGCAAGTTTATTCAAAGAGATACTCTACAATTGATTTTTCTCACTTCTTATCATGGACATATTGGCGTAGTGTAAAATCCCCTGCTTTAAACACTTTTTATAATGACCATGCTTAATTTTCTTTTTGAGAGTTGTTTTTGATACGCCTTTACCAACTTTTTTCTCCTCAAGACTCTCCTTTTAAATGGAGTAAAGTTTCGGTCGAAGTCCCACAAACTCTCGAATACACTCTCCATTCATCTCATCCTTCATTTTACCCAGAGCTTTTTTATTGCGCACACTGTGTAAAAAATGTGTTTCAGGATAGTCTGAAGTGTCGAATCGGTCTATATTATCAAAAATATCCGCATACACATTTTCTGTTTTCAGTTCGTAGCAGAGGGAGTCTGTGTCTGTGAATAAGAGCTTTGCATTTTGTCCATATTTCCTCTTAACATAATTATAATGAAAGTTATACATGATAACCTTGCTTATATCTAAGATTGCAAAGCCTGCATAGATAGGCTTATTCAAAAGTAGGCTTATTTTTCTCATGTGAACCCCAACTAACTCATCCGTGAAGATTGTATAAGCAATAAATGCTGGTGAAGCAATACGCTTCTTTAGCCCTTTTTCATTATTTAGTAATTGTACATTCACACGATGTCTTTGATTTTCCATCGACTTCCCGAATACCGCATTGTTCATGAGTTTGAAAAAGTCCTTTTCAAATCCATTTATTGCATTTTTTCGTCGGGATGTATTAAAACCAATATACGGCTTCAACCAAACACTCTGATTGAAAGTTAGGACTCGGTGTATCTTTCGAAGCTTCATACCCAAGGAAATATACAGTTTTAAATTACGGTAGTGTACCACATAATTTTGTTTACTGTTTAGGTTGGGCACTAGCTTTTCTGTTTTCCCGCCGGTGGGAGAGTTCAGCTTGGATTGTGTATACTTAGAGAATTGGGATAATATCTCAGGAGTAACTATAACTTTTTCAGGAGCAAGTGGATAGTCACTGTGCTCGTCATGAATTTCTTCCGGGTACTCTAGATCCACTTCTAATATATAGCCCACAGTGTTATCATCAGAAACTGAGATTATATTGAGCTCTGCTATTTCAGTCTTGTTCAACCACCTAAAATTACTCTGAGGAAGACAATCAGACATAACAGTTCCGTATAATTTATTACAATCCCAGTATGTGATATACTTCAACTCCTTTTCAGGATTAAAATCCAACATATCGGGGTTGTTTGCTTCAGAATGCCTATTAGAAATCATAGAAACCCCACCACGTATCCCATTTTCAATTAATAAATGCATTTCAATGTCATTCAATAGCTCCAACTCAACCTTGGTCATCTTTAAAAATGCCGCCCATGCTAGTCCAGGGCTTGTGCAAAAATGTAGACAGTCTAATTTATAATACTCAAAACATAAAGAGCGAAAGTATTCGAAGACGTCTGCTAAAAGTAGAACATCACTTAAAACGTATAAATTTTGATAATCTTCCATAGTATTCATTTCAAAGTTTTCCCACACAGTTTTAGCATGAGCGTAGTCACTTTCTGAAATATGTTCTTGGTGTATCTGATTATAGAATGCAGATTTTGGTGGTAATTGACTATCTTTCAGTTTACTGCTGCAATCCATGTAGTCGTAAGGGAACACACCTTTTCGTAGCAGTAGATCTACTTTATCAAAAGGGATATTTTCATGGAGTATTTTAAATTGAGTTTTCCCAACATGTAACAAATTTTCAGTAAATTTTTCAAGAGATGTGCTTAAAAACTGGAACGAGTCAATAAATTGTAAATAGCCAAGACTGAATGAGATATATTTCTCCATATTGTTTGGGATACATGATATTCTTCTGTCTGTAAACTTCCCAATTTTCTGCATGATAATATGGGCGTCATAATTTTTTAAATTGTGTAAAATGATGGGTATTCTCTTGGTATATTGAAACTGAATATTGCACATACTATGAGATGCACCCCGATAAGCTCCACTGAGATGACAGTGGTCACGGACAAGGTCTTGACCCAACTCTTTCTCGCAGATATTACACACACTAGCCAAAATAAATTCATTTTCTTGTTCAGGGGTGATGCGCATAGGGACGACATTTTTCTTCATCTCGATGATCATGGTTTCTTCTTCAACAAGTTTATGAAGAAAGGTATCCACAACATTTTCACCACTATAGACAACAGGAGGTTTCACACATTTACCTTCCGAATCAACTATTACATATGCAAATCCTGATGGCTCATGCTTCGTCATTTTTGTAGTTGATGAGTGATTAGGGTTAGGTACACACCCTGATATTTTAATATTAAAACACTCAAAATCTGCATAAATCACATACGGGATTTTTAGCATATGTTTATATGTCGAAAATTTTAATATTTTATCGTCCTCCTTGGGCATCTGTATCTTCTGAGCATCGAAATCAGCACACCGCTCGCTATGCTCATCCCTGAGATTTTCATTAGAAAATCTATGCAAACAATATTTGCAATAGTATGCTTCACCATCGTGTCTGGTCAGTGAGCTTATCAATCTGCTGAAGTTCTTAATAAGACAATAATGTCCCCCATTAACATTTGAAAGAAACAACAAATCCACGTGATTATCACGACTGACCTTAGTTATCCTTAAAGGAAATATTTCCCCTTGGTAGCCGTACACATTAATAGATACATTATTTTGTTTTTCAAACTTAGTTATTTGTGGTATTTGCACAGGATATTCAATACCATCCATATTTAGTTTACTTTCCAATGATATATACTTACTCACTCGATTAGCGTTCTTGTCAGCTGGGTATAGAAATGCTAGCACACACCAAAGAAAACATTTACTGTCAGCATTTCTTATATTAATTAAGGCATGTTTATTTCTCAACTCTTCTGGTAATGGAATATAGCTGGAAGCTGCTAAAGGAACATATTTAGCTAGTTTAAGCTCTAAGTATTTCACACGATCCTCAGACCAACCGCTTCCTTTGTGATGGAAAGAAGAAGCTGCTTCAATCATATAAGTGTATGCATCCTCAATCTGTGATTTTAATTCGTCCGGACTTAGAGTGACGATACACTTACTGCGAAAGTAAGGGGTGATTGTTTCATCTCCCTCCTCACCAACACGAGAGTACTCTACACAGGCGGATGTATACCATTTTAGATTACCCATTAAACTAAGTTGTTTGGTAAGCGTTGCTTCCAACTTCCTTATAATTTCATTAGTAAAGACTAAAAATAGCGAGTCTTTCGAGGGAGAGATCTTGATGATTTTGACTGTACCATTCAAAGCTTCTGAAAAATTACAGGGGTCGTAATCTTCATCAATATCGAGATTCTCAATATATTCCTGCTCTCTTGGTTTTGAAACGCTGGCAACATTCCCCAGTGAAGTTGTAGTACAGTTCTTTAGCTTGTGTCGTAATAGACTATCCCACCGTGCAAATATTTTACTACATTTATCACACTCGAATGACTTCACCTCACGACTATGTGAAGAAACATGTCGCTGTAAGCTGTCACTCCGACTAAAAACTTGTACACACTCATCACACTTTTTAAGTCCACTCCCGTGTTGTAAACGCATATGACGTGCCAGGTTGGTAAGCTTGGTAAAAGATTTGGAACACTTCTTACATAGGAAGACCATTTGAATCAAGCGTGTTGTATGAAAATCAACAGATAAAATATTAACTATAGAGTTGTGTTTTATGAGAATAAATAGATAAAATATTAACGATAGTTCACTTGAAAATTATTTTCACAATATCTTCTCTAGACGTGGAAGTTAAATTTCACACAAGAAAAGACGAGAATTTGACGAAATTCTTCACTGATTGTGACAAATGTTAAATCCTTATATTGAATTATAAACACTATTTATCTGTGAGTAATAAGATATGTGTGTGTACAATTAGTACACCTCCAAATGGTACACCTAGAAATAAAATATATATATATATATATATATATATATATATATGGCGGCATATGTGTTACAGTCTGAATCCTTCAATATTTCACTATAAATTATTAAGATATATCCAACTTTCGTTCTGTGCCATCTAGTGAGGAAAATTGGTACTTATAATTTCTCGATGTCTTGTGTTAGCTCGTACATATAAGTATTAAACAATTATATCCATCACTACTCATACAATAATTTAATTACACTAATGGAGTAGGATAAGGAAAGTTATATTTAAAAAAATCTAGAGCATTTACCTCTTATTATAACAACATCCCAGGCGAGGATAATCTTGAATTTAGAGGAAGTGAGCCCGCATTTGCGTGGAGGGAGAATGGAAAATCATTTGAGGAAAGCCACCTCAGTTCATCCAACCGAGATTCGAACCTCAATCTCCCCGTCTTAGGCAGTATACGGATAGAGGTAGTATTGTAACATGTTAGACGTATTGAGAGAGAGAGGGGCTATTGGATCATAGACCCTTCCCAGGATCACAATAGTACCCACATTTGGGTGGAGGGAGAGTTTGAAATAATGTAGGGAAAATACCCTCAGTTTAATAGAGTTGTGAATGAAAACGATCTATACACATCTCTACGAAAATAGTTAATTATTCCTTGTTCACAAAGGTCGATTTTGGTATGAAGTTTTGATAAAATAATTTATAACTTTAATTTTCTTCACACGATGATATCAACACTTTTTGAATAACTGTCAAGGTTGTCCTGGAATTTAATGCTCGAAACTGTATTTTGTTGGCATAGTAAATAACATTCACACACACACACAAATAATATTAGTCACTTAATTCTTAAGCAAAAAATGATAGGAAATGTACCTATATTTGCATGGAGGGAGAATGGAAAGTCCATAGGAAAACCTTCCTTAATAGACTTGGTGCTGATGAAGGAATCTATAATATATAAGTGGCGTGGATATGTTTATCAAATTTATTAAAACGTATAATACTCACAGAATCTCCCAGCGTTCTACATGTCTAGGCTGAATAAAGAGAATTTATCTCATTTTTCCTGATTTGGAAGTGGAAAACGATTAATGAAAATTTACCCCAAAAATAAATAAATTAAATAAAATAACTTGCTGAGGGATCAAATCCAGACCTTCCCATAATCTGTTTCTAAAATGACATGTGCCAAGGGATCCAATGACGGGTGCCACTGACAATTCGGGGTTCGAGACCCCAGATCCGAGACCCCGGACCCGAGATCAAGTGTTTGTCCAGGGTTTGAATCCCAGTGAGTGTCGAGCGAGCTTCAAGTTATTTTATTTTAAATTTTCATTAATCGTTTTCCACTTCCAAATCAGGAAAAATGAGATAAATTCTCATTATTCAGCTTAGACATGTAGAACGCTGGGAGATTCTGTGAGTATTATAAGTTTTAATAAATTTGATAAACATATCCACGCCACTTATATATTATAGATTCCTTCATCAGCACCAAGTCTATTAAGGAAGGTTTTCCTATGGACTTTCCATTCTCCCTCCATGTAAATATAGGTACATTTCCTATCATTTTTTGCTTAAGAATTAAGTGACTAATATTATTTGTGTGTGTGTGTGTGAATGTTATTTACTATGCCAACAAAATACAGTTTCGAGCATTAAATTCCAGGACAACCTTGACAGTTATTCAAAAAGTGTTGATATCATCGTGTGAAGAAAATTAAAGTTATAAATTATTTTATCAAAACTTCATACCAAAATCAACCTTTGTGAACAAGGAATAATTAACTATTTTCGTAGAGATGTGTATAGATCGTTTTCATTCACAACTCTATTAAACTGAGGGTATTTTCCCTACATTATTTCAAACTCTCCCTCCACCCAAATGTGGGTACTATTGTGATCCTGGAAGGGTCTATGATCCAATAGCCCCTCTCTCTCTCAATACGTCTAACATGTTACAATACTACCTCTATCCGTATACTGCCTAAGACGGGGAGATTGAGGTTCGAATCTCGGTTGGATGAACTGAGGTGGCTTTCCTCAAATGATTTTCCATTCTCCCTCCACGCAAATGCGGGCTCACTTCCTCTAAATTCAAGATTATCCTCGCCTGGGATGTTGTTATAATAAGAGGTAAATGCTCTAGATTTTTTTAAATATAACTTTCCTTATCCTACTCCATTAGTGTAATTAAATTATTGTATGAGTAGTGATTGATATAATTGTTTAATACTTATATGTACGAGCTAACACAAGACATCGAGAAATTATAAGTATCAATTTTCCTCACTAGATGGCACAGAACGAAAGTTGGATATATCTTAATAATTTATAGTGAAATATTGAAGGATTCAGACTGTAACACATATGCCGCCATATATATATATATATATATTTTTTTTATTTCTAGGTGTACCATTTGGAGGTGTACTAATTGTAAACACACATATCTTATTACTCACAGATAAATAGTGTTTATAATTCAATATAAGGATTTAACATTTGTCACAATCAGTGAAGAATTTCGTCAAATTCTCGTCTTTTCTTGTGTGAAATTTAACTTCCACGTCTAGAGAAGATATTGTGAAAATAATTTTCAAGTGAACTATCGTTAATATTTTATCTATTTATTCTCATAAAACACAACTCTATAGTTAATATTTTATCTGTTGATTTTCATACAACACGCTTGATTCAAATGGTCTTCCTATGTAAGAAGTGTTCCAAATCTTTTACCAAGCTTACCAACCTGGCACGTCATATGCGTTTACAACACGGGAGTGGACTTAAAAAGTGTGATGAGTGTGTACAAGTTTTTAGTCGGAGTGACAGCTTACAGCGACATGTTTCTTCACATAGTCGTGAGGTGAAGTCATTCGAGTGTGATAAATGTAGTAAAATATTTGCACGGTGGGATAGTCTATTACGACACAAGCTAAAGAACTGTACTACAACTTCACTGGGGAATGTTGCCAGCGTTTCAAAACCAAGAGAGCAGGAATATATTGAGAATCTCGATATTGATGAAGATTACGACCCCTGTAATTTTTCAGAAGCTTTGAATGGTACAGTCAAAATCATCAAGATCTCTCCCTCGAAAGACTCGCTATTTTTAGTCTTTACTAATGAAATTATAAGGAAGTTGGAAGCAACGCTTACCAAACAACTTAGTTTAATGGGTAATCTAAAATGGTATACATCCGCCTGTGTAGAGTACTCTCGTGTTGGTGAGGAGGGAGATGAAACAATCACCCCTTACTTTCGCAGTAAGTGTATCGTCACTCTAAGTCCGGACGAATTAAAATCACAGATTGAGGATGCATACACTTATATGATTGAAGCAGCTTCTTCTTTCCATCACAAAGGAAGCGGTTGGTCTGAGGATCGTGTGAAATACTTAGAGCTTAAACTAGCTAAATATGTTCCTTTAGCAGCTTCCAGCTATATTCCATTACCAGAAGAGTTGAGAAATAAACATGCCTTAATTAATATAAGAAATGCTGACAGTAAATGTTTTCTTTGGTGTGTGCTAGCATTTCTATACCCAGCTGACAAGAACGCTAATCGAGTGAGTAAGTATATATCATTGGAAAGTAAACTAAATATGGATGGTATTGAATATCCTGTGCAAATACCACAAATAACTAAGTTTGAAAAACAAAATAATGTATCTATTAATGTGTACGGCTACCAAGGGGAAATATTTCCTTTAAGGATAACTAAGGTCAGTCGTGATAATCACGTGGATTTGTTGTTTCTTTCAAATGTTAATGGGGGACATTATTGTCTTATTAAGAACTTCAGCAGATTGATAAGCTCACTGACCAGACACGATGGTGAAGCATAATATTGCAAATATTGTTTGCATAGATTTTCTAATGAAAATCTCAGGGATGAGCATAGCGAGCGGTGTGCTGATTTCGATGCTCAGAAGATACAGATGCCCAAGGAGGACGATAAAATATTAAAATTTTCGACATATAAACATATGCTAAAAATCCCGTATGTGATTTATGCAGATTTTGAGTGTTTTAATATTAAAATATCAGGGTGTGTACCTAACCCTAATCACTCATCAACTACAAAAATGACGAAGCATGAGCCATCAGGATTTGCATATGTAATAGTTGATTCGGAAGGTAAATGTGTGAAACCTCCTGTTGTCTATAGTGGTGAAAATGTTGTGGATACCTTTCTTCATAAACTTGTTGAAGAAGAAACCATGATCATCGAGATGAAGAAAAATGTCGTCCCTATGCGCATCACCCCTGAACAAGAAAATGAATTTATTTTGGCTAGTGTGTGTAATATCTGCGAGAAAGAGTTGGGTCAAGACCTTGTCCGTGACCACTGTCATCTCAGTGGAGCTTATCGGGGTGCATCTCATAGTATGTGCAATATTCAGTTTCAATATACCAAGAGAATACCCATCATTTTACACAATTTAAAAAATTATGACGCCCATATTATCATGCAGAAAATTGGGAAGTTTACAGACAGAAGAATATCATGTATCCCAAACAATATGGAGAAATATATCTCATTCAGTCTTGGCTATTTACAATTTATTGACTCGTTCCAGTTTTTAAGCACATCTCTTGAAAAATTTACTGAAAATTTGTTACATGTTGGGAAAACTCAATTTAAAATACTCCATGAAAATATCCCTTTTGATAAAGTAGATCTACTGCTACGAAAAGGTGTGTTCCCTTACGACTACATGGATTGCAGCAGTAAACTGAAAGATAGTCAATTACCACCAAAATCTGCATTCTATAATCAGATACACCAAGAACATATTTCAGAAAGTGACTACGCTCATGCTAAAACTGTGTGGGAAAACTTTGAAATGAATACTATGGAAGATTATCAAAATTTATACGTTTTAAGTGATGTTCTACTTTTAGCAGACGTCTTCGAATACTTTCGCTCTTTATGTTTTGAGTATTATAAATTAGACTGTCTACATTTTTGCACAAGCCCTGGACTAGCATGGGCGGCATTTTTAAAGATGACCAAGGTTGAGTTGGAGCTATTGAATGACATTGAAATGCATTTATTAATTGAAAATGGGATACGTGGTGGGGTTTCTATGATTTCTAATAGGCATTCTGAAGCAAACAACCCCGATATGTTGGATTTTAATCCTGAAAAGGAGTTGAAGTATATCACATACTGGGATTGTAATAAATTATACGGAACTGTTATGTCTGATTGTCTTCCTCAGAGTAATTTTAGGTGGTTGAACAAGACTGAAATAGCAGAGCTCAATATAATCTCAGTTTCTGATGATAACACTGTGGGCTATATATTAGAAGTGGATCTAGAGTACCCGGAAGAAATTCATGACGAGCACAGTGACTATCCACTTGCTCCTGAAAAAGTTATAGTTACTCCTGAGATATTATCCCAATTCTCTAAGTATACACAATCCAAGCTGAACTCTCCCACCGGCGGGAAAACAGAAAAGCTAGTGCCCAACCTAAACAGTAAACAAAATTATGTGGTACACTACCGTAATTTAAAACTGTATATTTCCTTGGGTATGAAGCTTCGAAAGATACACCGAGTCCTAACTTTCAATCAGAGTGTTTGGTTGAAGCCGTATATTGGTTTTAATACATCCCGACGAAAAAATGCAATAAATGGATTTGAAAAGGACTTTTTCAAACTCATGAACAATGCGGTATTCGGGAAGTCGATGGAAAATCAAAGACATCGTGTGAATGTACAATTACTAAATAATGAAAAAGGGCTAAAGAAGCGTATTGCTTCACCAGCATTTATTGCTTATACAATCTTCACGGATGAGTTAGTTGGGGTTCACATGAGAAAAATAAGCCTACTTTTGAATAAGCCTATCTATGCAGGCTTTGCAATCTTAGATATAAGCAAGGTTATCATGTATAACTTTCATTATAATTATGTTAAGAGGAAATATGGACAAAATGCAAAGCTCTTATTCACAGACACAGACTCCCTCTGCTACGAACTGAAAACAGAAAATGTGTATGCGGATATTTTTGATAATATAGACCGATTCGACACTTCAGACTATCCTGAAACACATTTTTTACACAGTGTGCGCAATAAAAAAGCTCTGGGTAAAATGAAGGATGAGATGAATGGAGAGTGTATTCGAGAGTTTGTGGGACTTCGACCGAAACTTTACTCCATTCAAAAGGAGAGTCTTGAGGAGAAAAAAGTTGGTAAAGGCGTATCAAAAACAACTCTCAAAAAGAAAATTAAGCATGGTCATTATAAAAAGTGTTTAAAGCAGGGGATTTTACACTACGCCAATATGTCCATGATAAGAAGTGAGAAAAATCAATTGTAGAGTATCTCTTTGAATAAACTTGCACTTTCACCAGGAGATGACAAACGCTATATTTTAGATAATGTATGCGACACTCTTGCATACGGTCACTACAAAATAAGACATTTGTGCTCACCAATGGAGACATAAAAAATAAATCTACCCTTAATATTTAAGTATATTGAAAAGTAACTTTGTATATTAAACTTTGTAATAAATTTTTTATTGTGTAAAAAAGCTCGAGTGCTTGTGAGTATCATAGCCTGATTTCATCAGGTGAAACAGCACGGCTTTACCAAAATTAAATAGTTTAGTTAAAATTAGTTATAGGTGGGAGGTGACGTTACTCGCTTCCTCGCAGTGCCTCCTGGGAAACGTTTTATTAAACGGCTAAACTAGTAACAACCAATACGTAGTAATATTATAATAAAATTTTAGTGATTCATAAAAGTTGTATCCAATGAATAATGCGACTAATTTAGAAACATCTGGTTTACCACCCGCCTTCTCCTCCTCAAATATTTTTTCCCGATCCGTGACTGATCATGCAACAACATTCACAGATGTTTACAGGTAATATCTTGATTCGGGGTTTTCCCCGGCACAAAGTGATCCACCACCGGGAGAAAGTGATCCACCACATTCTGTGTGGTGGATCAATGTTAACCTTATGGCAGAAAGTGAGCCAGAACTGTCAATTTAACCACTACTCCCCTCTCGCAAGACCCCTTGAATTTACCTAAAGTTTTAATTCAAGTAGGACACCTACAACAATGGACTGCACTGAAGCGGATTATTATTCTTGACATGGACATCCAACCTAATGAAACGATCTATAAATGGAATGGAATGGAACAATGCACATTAAAATTATAAATAAATTACACAGTTAAATTGATGGTGTGTTTGTAAGTATTGTTAAAGAGGGTAAAAAAACCTTTAAATTAACCCTACCTAATAATGCATGCCTCCTATGTTTTAAAATTAATAAAAGTATTGATAAGCAATACTTAAAAATATAAGATTCTCACTTGAATTGTGATGACAAAATAATAGCTATTAATTATGATACATAATGTAAGCAATATTCCGTCCTAATTCAAGTACTCATGTAAATAGCTGAGTATTACCATTCATTTCTCTACGTTGCATCATCTGACGCTGATATTCGACCTCGACTAAATTCTTCTCCATGACTCTACTAGTGAACTTTCCGCACGACTATTTTATTTTTATTATATTTCTAACATATTTCATTCCTGCCTATGCTTGAACCCCGATATTTCCTTCAAATATCCATCTACATTTGAGTGGCTATGTATCTACTTCTGAAACAGAACCTAGCTGCAATCTAGCGGCAGGTTGGGAAAACTACCTCGTCTACTACTTCAGAGGTGCTAAATGCACATAACACTTGGTCTTCGTATTTTATCTTTGAGCTTTTCTCTTTAATAAGTTTTACTTTTATTGTTATTATCTTTCTTTTGTTTTATCCCTCTACTCTGCTCTAATCCCAGTAATAGTTTTTTCCCTCTGTTTCCAAGAGTAGTGAAATCATTCCTCTATATAAAATTTCATTGTTTTGCAACCTTTTTGTTTGTTTGTTTTTGTTTGTTTGGTTACCGTGACAACCATTAAAGAACGCACTAGTTTTGCTTGGAGTAAATGTTAGTGCAAATACTAGAAGTTAATTGTATTGGATGGAGTTTCTGTTCCATCAACGAGCACTGGCTGGAATCGAAGACTGGACCTGGCTTTCTCTCAAACAAGGAAAATTCATGAGAATGATGAGCAAGTTTTTTTTTTTTTTTAGGATCTAAAAATATGAGTGCTACAGCCATAGTCAAGAAATGGTCTACAATAAATTTTTTATCTCATCACTTCAAGACTGCCGGGAAAAGAGTAAGATATTTTTTTTATTAACAATTCAATTCAGGACTACTAATTTGTTGTTACCACCCGCTATAACAAGTTAAAACACTTACCTAAATAAAGGCTCTGATGATACAGCGTTCACTGGTTAAAATTGTATGTTATCTTGGTACCAGATAGGTAGGACATTTTTATGCACCACTGCCACAATTTTTATATATATAACACTGATTATTTAAGTCTTATATATTTTTAATTTCTCTATACTTACCATATGACCTTTTCCACATTTCACTGGGGAATCTTTTTTTATATGGTTTTATTTGACAAACTTTCTTTATACACTCATGTTCAACCCTTCTGGTGAGATTGTTTGTTTGTTTTTGTATTTTATTTTTTTCAAGGCCAGAATAAGAGTCCTTTTATTTGTGAGTATCACACAACTTACAGGCGCCCATCCCTTTATTCCACTTGTATTTAGAACTTCACGTCCAAATGCAGGGCTTAATGTGGATACACTTAAAATTATAAGTTTTCCCGGTAAATATGTTTCTCTTTATTGGGTCAAATAAAAATCACAAAAATATCCTTCCTCTTTAAAACACTGCGGATACCTTGAGAAGTTAGAGTCTCGTTTTTCATATGTTCTACCGACTGAGCGGCTCGTGAGGTTAGTGGTGTTTTTTTCATGTGTTCTACCGACTGAGCGGCTCGTGAGGTTAGTGGTGTATTTTTCATGTGTTCTATCGACTGAGCGGCTCGTGAGGTTAGTGGTGTTTTTTTCATGTGTTCTACCGACTGAGCGGCTCGTGAGGTTAGTGGTGTTTTTTTCATGTGTTCTACCGACTGAGCGGCTCATGAGGTTAGTGGTGTTTTTTTCATGTGTTCTACCGACTGAGCGGCTCGTGAGGTTAGTGGTGTTTTTTTCATGTGTTCTACCGACTGAGCGGCTCGTGAGGTTAGTGGTGTTTTTTTCATGTGTTCTACCGACTGAGCGGCTCATGAGGTTAGTGGTGTTTTTTTTCATGTGTTCTACCGACTGAGCGGCTCGTGAGGTTAGTGGTGTTTTTTTCATGTGTTCTATCGACTGAGCGGCTCGTGAGGTTAGTGGTGTTTTTTTCATGTGTTCTACCAACTGAGCGGCTCGTGAGGTTAGTGGTGTTTTTTTCATGTGTTCTACCGACTGAGCGGCTCGTGAGGTTAGCGGTATTTTTCATGTGTTCTACCGACTGAGCGGCTCGTGAGGTTAGTGGTGTTTTTTTCATGTGTTCTACCGACTGAGCGGCTCGTGAGGTTAGCGGTATTTTTCATGTGTTCTACCGACTGAGCGGCTCGTGAGGTTAGCGGTGTTTTTTTCATGTGTTCTACCGACTGAGCGGCTCGTGAGGTTGGTGGTGTTTTTTTCATGTGTTCTACCGACTGAGTGGCTCGTGAGGTTAGTGGTGTTTTTTTCATGTGTTCTACCGACTGAGCGGCTCGTGAGGTTAGTGGTGTTTTTTTCATGTGTTCTACCGACTGAGCGGCTCGTGAGGTTAGCGGTATTTTTCATGTGTTCTACCGACTGAGCGGCTCGTGAGGTTAGTGGTGTTTTTTTCATGTGTTCTACCGACTGAGCGGCTCGTGAGGTTAGTGGTGTTTTTTTCATGTGTTCTACCGACTGAGCGGCTCGTGAGGTTGGTGGTGTTTTTTTCATGTGTTCTACCGACTGAGCGGCTCGTGAGGTTAGTGGTGTTTTTTTCATGTGTTCTACCGACTGAGCGGCTCGTGAGGTTAGTGGTGTTTTTTTAGTTACAGTAAATAGTATTTGGGATGAAATAACAGTAGGTTTGGAATATTTCTATAGAATGTTAAAATAATGAGTTATTCAAAAAGGTAATTTAAACTCATAACAGCAGGATGACGATGGATGATGAATTTGGTCTCACCCAATAATGTAGACTGATGATCTCTGGTAGCAATTCTATTTTTTTTTTCTTTTTGGTGGCTTATATTTTATAATACCTTCATGAAAACTCACATTTATCCTTCCTTGAAGGTCAGCCCTCACTTTTGACACAGTTTTAATGCCGAAAGTGATCATTCACTATATGAACTTTAATATTCAAGTATGGCCCAAATTGGGTCCTTCCTTATCTTTTTTACCAATTTTTCGTGTCAACAATAACAAAAAACCTAACAATTCACAAACATGTTCTTAATTTTATTTAATAATTTCCGGCCTTGGAGAAAACTAGTTGCCGAGATTTATAACAAAAAAAATATAAACTCTTTATACAATTGCAACTTTTTGTTCGAGTAACTACATAAGCGGTAGCAATATTATAGAATAAGTAAAACATCATTTGGTAACACGAAAAAATAATATGCTCATATAACACTATTAAAATGTATTATCATGTATGTACTATCATGTGTGTACTAACAGTATGGCTTTATATGTAATAATTATGTTTGTCCTAACAGTATTTTAATGATAATTTCTTTGTTGTTACAGGTATAGACTAAGGGGGTTTGGAAGTTATGGCTGCAAAGATAGATAGGTTCAAGTTTGCTGACAATTTAAAACACACTCCAGGTAAACCCTTGGACTGGAATATCTGTATATTATGCCAGAAAATAATCAAAGAAGGCCTAATATGTCCGGCTCTGAATCTAAGAACTGGGGATAAATATTCCGGGTACGTAACACTAGCTGCGAGCATTGAAACACTACATGATATGAAGGCCTGCCAGAAGAGGTGAAATTGGGTGGGACGAGAGAAGGAAAAACCATTGCAGAAATGTTTATTTAAAAACAAGCACAATGGCATATAAGTTGTGGACTGCAATTTAAAGCAACGAAGATAAAAAAGATCTGAACTAAAAAAGGTAAAAGAAGAATTAACATCTTCATCAGAAGAATCCACTCCAGTATGGCCAAAGATGATAAACCATGAAGAGAAATTCCCACAAGCTAATTTCCTTTGCGATAGAGGACCTAGCAATGACAAAGTGCTGCATCTTGTAGGTCCAAAATTAATCAAAACAAAAATACTCTAGTGTGTCACTAAGACAGATGATAACATTGTAGGGGACCTGGTGGTCTAGGGGTAAGGTGTCAGACTTCTGTGCTGGCGGCCGAGGTTCGATCCTCGGTCCCGGCACAGATTTATCTGATTTCCAAACCCTTCCTACACCTCTGACAAGACATCTTGTGAATGTGTGGAATGCCAGGTCGCCACCGTGGTTCGGATTCCACGTTAAACTGTAGGTCCTTCATTTCATCTCACAATCACCCTACCATTACACATTAGCGTAAGTGCGTATAACCCGAACGGGTAGTAAGACGCGGTGCTAATAATAATAATAATAATAATAATAATAATAATAATAATAATAATAACATTGTAGCAGGAAAATTAGTATAAGGAGACATGGCTGCACGGGAACGTAAGTACCACTTACACTGCTTGGCGGAACTTTACAACACCTGTAGGCCTCAGAGTTCCTCTTCTGAAAATGAAATTTTACAGGAAATAAAAGGGATGTCATTTTTAAACAAACTCACGTTAATAGAGGAAGAGCAAACGCTGAGAATGTTTACCTGGTTTTAAAGTGCCAGCTTTGATTCGGCACTATATTTTATATGTAGATAATCTACTTTCTATGCATTGCATAATGATTGTAGTCCGTCATATAAGTGTAAACCACATTCATTTTCGTAAAAAAAAAGAAGTATATCATTTTGGGGATATGCTTGCTTTAAGAACAGGACGGGAGTATCTGTTAGTGTGTGAAGGCACTGTAGGAGACCATTAAGAGTGAATTGTCATATATTTATATAATGATGATGATGATGATGATGATGATGATGCATTAGCAGCGTCCTTGGTTTCAAAATTTATACGGAAACGTATCTTACAAAGCCACAAGATATTCAATGGCTAATTTTATGAGAACTGTCAGAAGGAAGCAGTCGATCCTTTACTGTTATTCCTAGTAAGCACATTATTGTATGGCTGTAACACCAATTGTGACTTCCAATCGAATCAAGCGGCACTTTCAATATGTCAGCTTTCAATATGAAGGCAAATTCGGCACATGACTCTAATTACCATAAATACAATCGAGAGCCTCCACTTTCCATTTATGAAAATACACTCCAAAACAAGAAGTGGACAACTAGTGGATACTATGAACAAACTTGTACTGTTTGTTTCTTATGATCGATTGCAGAGAGTATCATCTTCAATTTGTGAGGCTGCCATGTAACTTATCACTGAAAAGAAAGTGATTTGCCCCCAGATCTTAGGAAGGGTTGTTTACAGCGGCTGCATATGATAATCTTGACTACAAACCAACATGTGATGAATCTTGTTATGGTACAAGTATGTCTCTCTTTCAACATAAGGAGCCAGGTAATGAAGGTATTAAGTGACCCTAGGTTCTGCTCCAGAACAAATCACAAAAAAAGATCAGTTATATCCTTACCGATACAAATTGCTTCTGTAACACCAGATTACCAACAAGAAACCGAAGCCAATAGATACATTTCAAGAATGCACAGCATTGTTCCTAAAATACATTTTAGGAAGCTTTATGGAAGAATTGAGTTGGTTAGAAAATACTCTAGAGAAAGGTGACAACCCATAATTATTGTGATCAGCTTTCCATGTAAGCATAGAGAGTCTATGTGACAAGACATCTATCTGCACTTTGATGCCACTCTTCTATGAGAATTCAAAATTTGTGGCTGTGTTGAAACAGGGCATGAATGTTGTTTAACTGAATTTCTGAATCTAGGGCAAGCTCCATGGATCAACCCCTCTATACTGTGGCAAAGACAATCCAGTGGACATGGTGTAACGTATACAATTAAATCATGTTGTTGAGCCCCACGTTGTATGTCAATTGTAACGTATACTCTTCATCGAGTCTCTTATAAAACCTTCACGTTGAGCGCCATTTGTAACAATTATATATTATACTTTCTAAGGTTATATAATTGGGTGATATTTTTGAATATTAAGACTTCCTCGTACTTTATATATGTTAAGTTTTATTTGCACATTATTTTATCAACTGTAAAATATTTGTATTCATTATGATACACTTGTTAGGCAATGCCTATATGTTATTACATCTCTGCACACATCTATCAACTACATAAGACGAGGAGAGACTCTCAACTGGCGTCAGCAAGCCAAGCGTCTTGCTGCCTTGTTGATTGTGAACCCCGTAGAAAAGGATACTCTCGAACCCAGATCATTACTTGATTTCTTTCCATCGACCAATAGGGAAATTATCTATGAGCGCGAAACTAAATCTGGCTTGGCGTCACTATGCACCTGCTATTATTTTACTGCGCAATATTACTCGGAAATCAGACCATACCCTTGACACGTGCAGCTAAATGAAATAAAAAAAGAAACATGGCCGTATCTTAGAAAAGATAAGTTTAAATCAAGTCAACTGAAAAAAGGAAATATGATCTAAAATATTAATAAAGCCAGGAAAATCGATATCATTACAATGGCCTGAAGAGTTTGTAGAGAAAAAGTTGTTCATAATGTTTGGGTCAATACATTTAGAACAATCGTTAGGGAAATGTCTCGATGGCAGTGGGTGTACCCGCGCATTATCAGAGGCTGGTGTAGCAACATCCGGTACTGCGGACTCATTAATAAAAGTTTCAAGTATTTCCAAAACGAAGCTCGCAAACCAGATAGCCGTGGTATGCTTGTATCAGTTAAGGAGAGATGAATTTGATTCAGAGATTGGTCCTTCACAATATTCTGAACACACTTTCAAATTATGGAGGCAACAAACGGCAGCAGAAGTTCCAACATTTAAGTACTGGAGCACGTGTTTCGACTTAGAACTACTGTTGTTGATTTACACACGGAAACTCTAAAGCAAATTTTCCCTTATATATAGATCAGTACAACTATGCCAGGTGGCTACCTATTTATGTAAGAAATTTGCACAACTTACAGACAATACAAAGTTACAATAATGAGTAGTTTCACAAAGGGAATTTCGTGGTTCACAAGAGCTGTAAATCTTTCTCTGCACTAGGGTTGTATCAAGATCACGAACAGAATAATGCTACTGTCGAGGGGGAAGGTGGATATGTTGGCTTACTAACAGACCCAACAGCATTGCTAGAATGGATGATAAGTGGTCCAGAAGTGTCTCTAATTATGTTGCAGTTTGAGAAATGTGATGAAAACCTTGTACTTTGGACTTACATCATGAAAAGTCTCCATACTTTCAGAAATTGCTCGAGAGAAGAACTAATGCTCTGAAAGAAGTTATGATGAATAAGCAGATGCAGATTAATATTTTTCTTCTTGCATGAGAACCATCCAAACCCACCTTCACTTTCAACAGAGCGCTGCGACCTTCGAAAAGAAAACGTTGAAGGCCCCAAGTCCTGACTTCACAGCACGCCACTCTATGGCAGAAATTCTCTGCCTAAATTCAACTCCTATCAAAAGTTTCCCTTAAATTACCTGCCTGTCCCTAACTTGCTCTCTAGGACACTAAACTAAGTCCCACATAAATATCTAGTCCCGAAAATACTAAACAAAATATCTCAACAAGTCACTTGGAAAATTGTCGTTACACAACCATAAAACTTATTACTTTAAGAAATTAGAGTAATTTTACACAAAATATTTGATTAACTACTCTTATTTCTATTTAATCCTAAATGTATTTATTATCAGCCCTAAACACACTAATAAAATCATACAGGTTTATAATTATTTTACACTTGGAAACTTTAATGTATAGTCGGATATCATTTATTATTAGTTAATTTTTTTTATAACTTTTAAATATTATTATTAATTTGACGATACTTTTCCATAAACTTTAGTCTCACATTCTGCAAATTATTATTGTGTCGAAGATTTAAGTACTTATGAGGAGTGATACCTGATATGATGAATTGTGTACCACATTTATATCCTTATGTGGACAGAAAAAAGGACCATTGTGGCTCTATGAATCATTCCTCCTTGAGCACCGTCCACCTGCTCGGGTAAACTAACTCCCCACTGGATCTGCTTTTGAACGTTCTGCTGGCTGAGTGAACTGATTTTACTGTAAACAAACCACAACACGATTATACTTGGTTTTGTCAGTGACAGACTAGGCCTAACTCCGATAGCCTACCTCTACTCAGTGAGTTGGTGTACCCCGTACGCCACTCCTTTCTCAGAGCAATTTGGACCAACTTCCAATTAAACATGACATTGTGGCCTATTACCCTCATATTTGCAGGCATGCTTATATTACAAGCACCCACACTGTTAAATAACCTCACACTCAACCTCAGGACACCACAGGCTACCAGGCCTTCGCCCCAATCTACCCGAGTGTCAGCAAAGTTGGCATGGGCCCTTTGGCCCCCTACACACTCGACCGTCTTTGTTGTGGATCCCACTTCACTTTCCACATTGACACCAATGTCACTTCTACTATCTTGGTGTGCAATGACCACCACAACATCAACACTGGGGACTGTGACCTCAACATCACCATCACAATCACATCCTTGGGGCACTGTCCACTTGACTGGAGATAGTGACAATAGTGCCACCATCACCACTGACAATGTCATTAACTACAACATCACAGTCACTGACTTGAGATACGATAGCCTCCCCACATTCTTTAACACCACGGGCAATTTCACACTTATTATGTCAACCCTAACCTCACATTTGGTTACCTCAACCTCTTTCTCTTTTTTACCCCCAGTTAAGGCACTTTCTAATTTGACCTCTAAGCTAGACATTCTAGCATCCATGGTGGCCAACTTAGTGTTCATGGTGTCAAATTTAGCGTACATTTTAGTGTTATGCGCTTTCTGTTCCCTAACTGTCAACAAAAGTTGTTGGAACATGTCTGTAAAGTGGTCAGGGTTTTAGGCTCTTATCTCTCGACCATTTAATTTACATATATTAGTCTGCTATTGTTTATTTTGTTAACTTAATACCATTCTTAGAACCACTAAATTCGCTATGGTTGTAATAGGCTTGCAAGTGCCCAATATTTATAATATTTAATAACATTTTACATATCATTCTGAGAGTACTACACTTATAATACATTATTGTTTTACAATCGTCTATGCCTAATATCATCTCTATATTACTATCAATGTCTAATTATAAGGAAGTGTGTGGTGTAATGTTAATCGGTCTTAACTTTTAAATCTAGTATTTTTAATTATTGTAAAGTCTTTGTTGGAATCTTAGCTTCATTTAAATTTATTACTTTTATTTTTCACTTTTAAGCATCGTGGTATTTTATTTTATCTGTACCCGAAAGCTGTGAGATTCAACTGTGGCTTCACGAACAGCTAGCCAGCTAGCAGCTGGGGCGCGAACAGCTAGCCAATCAGTACATCTGATTTAGCGTCTGTGTTTGATATTATTCGTCAGACGCAAGACACTTCCCTGTTCACGCATGAGCTGATAGGACGTGTTACACGTCTAATCAAATGTGACAACCTTATAGGCTGAATGGTTTTCAGGAGAGAGTCTCCCCCATGGTGGGCAGACAATACACGAGAGGCCTGAGGCCTGATTCGTCTAATCAGGAATGTAGAGAGTCAGTTAATAAGGTTGTTTCTTGACTGTTTTCATTGTGTGACGATTGGTGTCACTTTATTCGGAATATTCGATATGGTTGTTTTGATTCGATCCGTGCATCTTTATTGCTGTGAAGAACGTCAAGAAACTAGAGAAGGGTCTCAAAGTCTAATTTACCCCCACATCAACAATTTATCCATGTATTAAGCAATTTGTTTTCCTTTCAAAATGTATCTTAATGTTTATTTGAAATAAAACTTTATAATCTATTTCGGAAATGTCTATTATTTTATCGGCTTTGTCCTCCACCCCGCCATTAATTCGGGGACGCGGCAGTTGGCCTAAAAGGCATTTGGCCTAAAGGCATTTGGCCTAAAGGCATTTGGCCTAAAAATGAAACCAAAAGTCATTTGGCCTAAAAGGCATTTGGCCTAAAAGGCATTTGGCCTAAAAGGCGTTTAGCCTAAAGGCATTTGGCCTAAAGGCAGTTAGCCTAAAAGGCATTTGGCCTAAAAGGCAGTTGGCCTAAAGTCATTTGGCCTAAAATGTAAATTTAAAACCTTCGGTTATCTTCGGAGAGTAAAAGGTACTGTTTGTTGTTTCATCTGAATATAGATAGCACAACTGATGCAAGGTAGTTACAATATTTCTAAAAACATTGACAATATCCTACATACAACTAGATCAGTAGTTCACAAAACACTATATCACCTTTTTTATATATAGATTTCCGATATTATTTCCTTGTTAATATATCTCAACGGTCATAAAGTTAACGAAAAATAATAAGAAAATCCCATTCTCAGCATCGTTTACGCTCGGTAAAATTATATGCGTACATTCAAATTATGGGGACTTTTGACAACTTATTCCGAAAGGCAAAATGAAAGTGGAAACCAATATTCAACCCACCCACTTTAAATTTGTCTGAAGTGACGCCCGATTTTCGTTTAGCGCTACTGAGATATATATGAACATATTTTTTTTATCTATTGTATTAATAATTAATATATAAATAATAGTGACGCATTAAATAAATTTTGACAGTAAATATTACAATGGTCATATATATATATATATATATATAAACTTAAATTATGGTTTTGACTAGATCCTTAACTCTATTATTATTATTATTATTGTTAGAATTATTTTAACTATTATTATATAAAATTAGTACAGTTATTTTTTTTCAAACAGTGTAACTATTTTTATTACGGTGATATTATTAACAACATGGGCTATGTTAACACAATAGGTCCTTTGTTTAAAAACTATATACTAATTTCCCTCATAGTAATTTGCAAAGCATTCTCAGGAATTATTTCAACTTGTGAAAAAAATACAAAAGATTTTATGGAATTGTCGTTGGTCTTTTTTTAAGTCTTCATAAAACGTAAAAATACAAAATGTGGTAGCCTTTACAGGATGATAACTTCCTAGGGCAAGAAAAACGTACGATGTAAGCAAGTGGACCTCCGAAATGCCAATGGCTGCAGCAGAGGCCAGAGGGATAAATCTGACGAGCTTTGGTTGGTAAAAATATCTCACCGCTAGGATCGCTTGTGTTCTCCCATTCCAAAAAGTGGCACTCTTATAGCCTAGATGCAAACAGACGTGACTCAAGTTAGCCCACCACATTGCCGAAAAAAAATCTCTTTTTTTTTGTCTAATCGTTTGTGCTCTATTTATGCTCATATGTGCCCGAACATGAACATTTGTGCTGTGAAACTGGCCAATTTAGAAAATATTTAATGTGGTGGGCCAACTTGAGCTCAAGCTAGCCCACCACATATTGAAAAACGCAACATAACAAAATTTATTAAAGTCAATCCATTGTGCTTCATTTGTGCTCATATGTGCCCGAAAATGAACATTTGTGCTTTAAAATTAGAAAATCTAGAGAACATTTAATGTGGCGGGCTAACTTGAACCTTCCCTATATCATAAACTGTAGAAAAATATAGTCCAAACTGGCCAGCCACATTTTTAAATATCAATGTTACAAAATTCTGTATTCACCATTCGTTTGTTCTTAGTTTTTGCTCATATGTGCCCGAAAATTAACGTTAGGTTTGTGAATCTAGGCCTTTTAGATAACATTTAATGAAGGCGATCCAACTAGAGCTCAAGCTAGCCCACCACATTAACTGTTTTCTAGATTTTCTAATTATAGAGCACAAATACTCATTTTTGGGCACATATGAGCACAAACGAAAAACAAACGAATGGTGAATACAGAATTTTGTTACATTGATATTTAAAAATGTGGCGGGCCTGCTTGAATTCAATTTTTCTACAGGTTATGGTATAAGGAAGACTCAAGTTAGCCCGCCACATTAATTGTTCTTTAGATTTTATAATTTTAAAGCACAAATGTTCATTTTCGGGCACATATGAGCACAAATGGAGCACAATGGATTGACTTTAATAAATTTTGTTATGTTGCGTTTTTCAATATGTGGTGGGCTAGCTTGAGCTCAAGTTGGCCCACCACATTAAATATTTTCTAAATTGGCCAGTTTCACAGCACAAATGTTCATGTTCGGGCACATATGAGCACAAATAGAGCACAAACGATTAGACAAAAATTGTTTTTTTCAGCAATGTGGCGGGCCAACTTGAGTTACGTGGCAAACAGGCTAAATCTTCTCTTTCTCTCTTCTCCGTCGCACTCTACAAGAGACTTTGAAGGGTGGGATTAGGCAGCAATCCTTTCCTCCCTCCATTCCTAATAATAGCAAACGACCTTGAAGTAAACCATAACAAAAATTCATTGTTCCCCGGCAACTTTCCTTTGGTTCTTTTTCAAACCCACTAACATAATTTGTTTTGAGTTTCACAAGTTGTTGGCGGGTACCTCTGTCTTGCTTCATCCTTTGCTTTATATAGATTAAATAATGTATTGATTTGTATATTTTTGTGTAAAGTTTAGTGATATCTAATTTTTTTAAATATGTATTTCATCTTCATTTTTGAAAGAAAGATTTTTACTATAAAATAATGAATCGAGGACAAAAATGTGCACACCGCGCCTGCTCAATTACACGATGTAGTTAAGGTAATTTTTCCTAAATGGTTTGCCGTTTTTCCACGCAAACGAGGGTACTTCTCATAATTCTATCTTCCTCATACCTACCTTCTAATTGCTATTAAATGTGGAAAGCATTGACTGGCGTGAAGATACAATGAAAAAACAACACTACTAGAGCTTACTCTATTTACTTGAAAAACATATTTTAGACAGTGAAAATACATCATATTCAAATATAACAAATGTACATTTTTGTATAATTATAATTACATTTAAACTTTATTTAACATTTTTAAGATAAATACTATACTTACTATGTTGACTTAATAATATAAAATGAGAGACTCCTTTAACACACTGGCTCAAAAAGTATTCATTATTAACTCTCTCTCTCTCTCTCTCTCTCTCTCTCTATATATATATATATATATATATATATAATCTAAACCTTTTTTAAAGGGTTTTGAACTAAAAGTTTGGTACCCTTTAATTAAATAAAAGCTAATGGATATACTTTTGATTTTTTCATTTGACGAGAAAAAGGGGCATTATAAGTTCATAAAAACCATTTTAATAACTATCATATTTATTAATTAATTATATCTATGATAAAATGACCTCTAACTAAGCGTTTACTTAGAACCAGTGGCGCACTCATTGGGGTGGAGTAAACGGGGCACCTTCCCCCATAACCCCTAATAATTTCAATACAAACATAAATTATTTAATTTATAACTAAAACATTAGACACAGAAGATGAGTCGTATACATAGGCTCCTTTTTAAGACTTGGTTTAAGACTATATTCAAAACACACACATATTAAAAGTGCCACTTATATTCTCATTTGAAAAAAGCACAACCATAGTAGCTTCCATACATTGTATACAAGAAAATGTATATAACTAGTAGCCACCATTCTGATAATTAAGTTCGTTTTAGTTTTTAAGTTTCTTAACACAAGATATGGGTTATTACACCGAGGACCTCGCTTATATAGAGACTTCAGAATCACTCGCACCCCACCCAATTTCGGTTAAAATTAATACTAAAGTACCTCGAATTGACAAAGCTACCAGAGCGTGTTATTCAACACATTAACATATATTGACTTAGACCGAAGGAGCCTTTGTACCAGAAAAAATGAATGGCCGAACTCTCATAAAAATATTTACACTAGTATTATGATCATTCAATAAATACATTTAAATCTCACAAGTCTTTTATAATTTAATACTTGAATGAATATAAAAGAAGAACTACACTACATCCAGACCTCCACGTCACTCAAAAACAAGTTATATTTTGAGTGCGATGACTTATGAGATCAGGTAGTTTATAGCGTTAATACCAACGTACCAGTTTTTTATTTGTGTACAGAGATGTAATTTTTTTATCACGTAATATAGAATTATTTTGATAACAACACATAAACCGTACTAAACGTTGATTTCAATACACAGTCCGACACTTTATCTCAGTTGGTAGCGTGTTTGTATACTGAGCTAAAGGTCCCGGGTTCGATTCCCGGAATGTCCGAAAAACGTATCATTGGTTGACTGTGCTTTTCCCCTTTCACAATTATGAATTAACTGTCAGGGGGCTGGATGTTGTATTTGTTCTAGATTTAAGTTAGTTTGTCAGACTCTGAGGAAATAATCTACATTCTACGGTGTGTCTGTCACTAGTTTTATATCGAGTGTCACTTATTGAGCGTGAACTGGGAAAGAGGGAAGGGTTGATAGGGTGGGGTATTACCAAATTTTTCTCCCCCCATCGAAATGTGCCTCCCTCCATTTTGTTAAACTTCCCTCTGATATACTTGAATTTGAAGCTGAAAGATGGTTTGCATCAAACTTCAAAAATATTATATAACAATCTATTATTATTTATAAATGCTTAAGGGACACCCCAAATAGCTTTTAGTGTCATTCCATTTTCAAATATTTTCCACTGGCTTGGAGTCAAGCACCTAAAAACTCCTTAAAAATAGTGTTTTTACAAACTACCTCGCCCAACACTAATAAAGCTTCGCCGATACTCTTGATAGTCATCACAATAGGTTTTTTTTCATTGTGACTTACTACCCGTTTGAGTTGTACACATACATCAATTTACCCTAATGAACCAGGAATGAGGAATGTTACATTTTAGATTGAATGTACCTACATTTGCGTATATTGAGAGTGGGGTACCATTTTAGGGAAAAATACCCTTGTTACACCCGGCTGGGATTTGAACTTCAATCTTAGAGGACAACTTTATTTCCAACTGAGGGGGGGCGGGTGGGGGATATAGGTGGAGGACACACATATTATCTCCAACTTTGAGGGGGGCATATATTATTACCAACTAATATAACACAAATGTCGCTGAATCTAATATTACCCTTTAAATATATAGTTTGACACACTCAGTTGAACATTAATATAAATTCAAGATTTTCACTATACTACAAATTGGTTTATGAATAGGCCTACTTACAAGAGGGTTATTAAATTTATATTGAAAAGTTAACACATAATTTAAGTGAACATTTACATCACCAAATACCTTAATGCTTTCATTAACTTGCGTACTATATACATTTGTTCATGTACTACAATAAACTATGTTCTTGTAAAAAAACATATTCATGTGTGTCATACAGCCACGTGATTTATTAAATTTAGAAATAATGTTTCCTAAGTATGTTTTAAGATGGCACGGATAACATAAAACTATATCCACCTTGCATGGGGAGATTTTTCTTACAGACTACTGTCCACATTAATGAAGCAAGATCGATTTGTTTAATAAGGTTATAAAATGCATATGTGAAATCTTGCAGTTAAGTAAACTATTTAAACAAATCATTAAATTCATCATAGAAGGGGACTTTTCCATAAAGTAAAACTATTGGGGGTGACATGTTTACACGCCATGAAACCACTTACTATTTGTTTCGTAAATCTAATACAATGCCTAGATTC
Source organism: Timema cristinae (assembly GCA_039000515.1). NCBI lineage: Eukaryota > Metazoa > Arthropoda > Insecta > Phasmatodea > Timematidae > Timema > Timema cristinae. The sequence continues at coordinate 38,619 of JBCFYV010004547.1, forward strand.
ACGGGTGATATAGTTTCCCCTTGGATAACATTTTCGGAGACATCACAAATAAGGGCGATTTGAATTTGCTTTTTTAAGGAAATTACAGCTGTTAGGACTGAAGGTCTCGTTCATATTCATTAGGTGAAAAAATGTTCTGAGCAAAAAAAATACGAATCATGACTCCATTTTCCATCTCGTTCAGAAGGGAATACATCTTCATCTGACATCAGAATCTTTAGGGAAGTCATGGTGTATAACACCATATCTCTTAGATTACTTTTATTGCATACGGCAACGATACAACGCTTACCCGGCATTTTCTTAGTATCGGTATGACACTTTTCGTAACCCTTCACGCATAAATAATAAGAAAGCTTACAATAAACATACAAACATTTACTATTCACATTGACTTTGGAAGCATACTTGACATAAATAAGAAGTTAGTAACGAGCGCACCCGCCTCGGTGGCGTAGATAGCTAACGCGCTAGTCGTGTTGAGATCTACTGCTGAGGATGGGGAGATCGAGGTTTGAATCTCGGTCGGGTGAACTGGGGGGGGGGGGGGTTCCTCAATGGTTTTCCACTCTCCCTCCACGCAAATGCGGGTTCACTTCCACTAATTCAACCTTCCCAATTCCTAATCCATTAGCGTAATTAGTACTTAGTCGTATAACCCGAACGGGTAGTAAGACGTGGTGCTGAATAATAATTTAAAAAAAGTGCTGCACTACACAGTCACATGATCTGAACAGAAGCAAGCTTGGCTAGGTCACGATCAGACGTTACAGCAGCGCTGTGTGTTAGGGTAGAGCTGAGTGCTGGCCGGTAAAGTGAACGAGCCTTCCCTACAACTCTAGTAGCCTTAGTATAAGGAAGGACCCATCACGATGACCAAATAAACCTTAAAATTTGAAATTTCTCAGTGAGTTGAGTAATTGCAGGAGGAAGGGGAGCTTGGAGGTCAACATTTTCAAAAACTAATATATTTAATTATTTCTCTGTATTGTAAAGAATTTAAATTTATTAATTAGGTACGGGAAACAATACAAATAGACATTTACATAATAATAATAATTATTATTATTATTTAATATTGCATTCTGAGAAATAGTGGTGATGGAGTATAATAGAGAAAAAAACTTTTTGAGATTAGGAAAAAAATAAAATTTTGACAGATAAATAAAGATAAATCAAATCCCAGATAGCCAAAATAACATTAGACTATAAATTTCTCAAAGTGGGTTGGGGAATGGGGGGTTCAAAATCTACAAAATTAATAGAAACTACTACATATCAGTGCATTGTCGTTAAAAATTGAATTTTGGCATGCCCGTAAATGCACCACTCCAAATAACTAATAAGTCGGAACATTTTAAAATGTAACTCCATGAAATCAAGGGAGGGGCGAGGGGAGTTATAAAAAAAACCTTTTATCTATAGTTGAAAATCGAAATTTGGCTGGCAGGTAGAAGAACAACTATAGATAAAAAAAGTATTCTTAAAACTATGTGTTTAAATGGGAGTTAGAGAAATTATGATTGGGGAGGAGAAGGGAAAATTTTCAAAAACCAATAGAAACAATTACTAACAGAACAATTTATTTGATAAGCTGAGGTGCTTAGTACTAGAGTGATTCTTTCAAATTAATTCATGTTTAGTTAGTAAATTTAAACTATTTCTTTTGGTGTTCATTTCAACAATGTATCTGCGTAAGCGAGCAAATATTGATACAAAGACTGCATATATATATAAAATAGATTATATATATATATTTATAAAATAGATTTTACTTCTTATAGGTAGTAGTTAATTTGTGGCTTCATCGACATACAAAGTTTTCGCCTGATACGTGTCTGAAATTGTATTTTTGGTAGTTTAGATCAGGGTTTCTCAAACTGCGAGGCGCGAAGGGGTTTCAGATGAGGTGTGAACCAATTTCTCACTTCTTTCGACTTGCCTAAATTATGATTGACTAAAAAATTAATATTCTGTTTGGCCTATGAAGCAATAAAATTAATTAATATCTTACAAAACCTTACTATTTTTATAAACTTCTACAAAGCTCTTATCAGAAAATAATTAAATCAATTAAATGATAAATGTCTCATTTTTGTATTTTAACGTAAACAAGTTATTTTATTCTAAGAATAAGAGTCTTAACAATTAATTTTATGTTCATATAAGGCTCAAGAGTATAGAGTTTGAGAAAACCTGGTTCAGATGATTTGCTAAAAATAAGATAATTTACCCAACTTAAATGTGAGCGAAGCCGTGGGCAAACTCGAGTAAGTTAATATGATTATAAAAAAATGAATGATTGATTAATTCATTTAGCAAAATTAATAAACAAATATACTTAGAAAGACTGATAAAATATACTTTGGCACTTAAAAAAATTCAAAATTCAAAATAAAACAAATTATTAAAATGGTGTAACCACATGTATGTGCTAATTAATAAAAAACGGTACGGGTACAAAACTTTTTATTTCTGGTACAAAACGGTACAAAAATTATTATTATTAGCAACACGTCTTACTACTACAGGTTAATGGACGTGCTGCTATACCTTGGGAAGTAGTAAATTGAGAAAAGACTTATATATTTTGAAACGGTAGTATATACTATTTAACTAAACACTACACACCTCGCCATCTATTAGCATCACTACAAATCTTAACGAATGTTTCCGGAGAAAGCAAAACATATTTTAATAAATGGTCTAAAAATTAACTTTACAAAAAGTCGTTTGGCCTAAAAGGCATTTGGCCTAAAAGGCGTTTAGCCTAAAGTCATTTGGCCTAAAAGGCATTTGGCCTAAAAGGCATTTGGCCTAAAGGCATTTGGCCTAAAAGGCATTTGGCCTAAAGGCGTTTAGCCTACACTTTAGGCCAAATGCCTTTTAGGCCAAATGACGGGTACCCATTAATTCACCCCGAGATGCTCTAGGGAGTCCACCGGCTGCCGTGGACAACAATATCCAAACAAGAAGATGGACCGGTGATGGTTGACTGGTCTCACTGAGATAAACTAATAAATATGTGAAATATATTTATTAATCAAGAGAGGGAGGGTAACCATAATCTTAAGGTTTACAAAAGTATGTATTACAGTATACATTGTAAACAAGCTATGGATTCTATCTCTCATTAATATTTTGTGTTCTCGATGCTCCTGTTATTTTCCCATGATGATTGCAGGACAAAGTTAAGCTAACTTATACTAATCATAGAGCTATTTGTAATGTTCAAGGCCATAGTAAGGGGGGGGGGAGGTTTCAAGGACCCCGTTCCCGAAATTTAATGAACAAAATATAATGGCTTTATTTATTGTTCAAACAATATCAATAATAAGATACAAGTACAACTTAGGAGGTTGTGTTACCGTAAAAAGCACTTCAGAGAGTTTCCAGAGGTGTTTAATATTTATAATTTTATCTAGCCTTCCGTAATTTGGATGTTATGTTGCCATAAAAACATCATATAGCTTCTAGAACTATTTATCATTTAGAATTATTTCTAGCCTCCGGCAATTGGGGGATGTGCCCACCAAAACCCCAACACCCCCTTAAAATTAATGGCTAGCTACGGCCTTGGTAATGCTTTCATTAATTGATTTTAAAATATCTACAAAAAATATTTAATTTGTGGTGCAATTTGAGTTGGTTTATGTATCTATGTTTACTAGGACTATTTTATTCATTTTAATGAGGACTACAATATCCTACCCGCCTCGGTGGCGTAGTTGGCTAACGCGCTTGTCATGTTGAGCTCGACTGCTGAGGACGGGGAGATCGAGGTTCGGGTGAACTGGGGGTGGTTTTTCCTAAATGGTTTTCCACTCTCACTCCACGCAAATGTGGGTTCACTTCCTCTAATTCAACCTTCCCGATTCCTAATCCATTAGCGTAATTAGTACTTAAGGCGTATAACCCGAACGGGTAGTAAGACGCGGTGCTAAATATAAAAAATACAATATCCTAAAGCTCTGAACCCATTTTTTAACATTCTGTATAAGTGTTACATTAAAACTTGTAAAACTACACAAAACAATATTAAGTATAGGTATATTCCTAGTTAAAATATAACAATGATATTAACACACGTGTTCCTGAGTGTTATATTGATATAACACATGTGAGGCATGAATAGCTTGCCGTTCGTTCCCCTCGCTCCAGTTAACCTGATCAGACAAAGTGTGGACAGCTATGCATGCGTAACGCAGGGCCATCTCACTCAAGATCAATTCCAGCCATGTTGAAACGATACTCGTTTGTTTCTAGTCGATAACATCCATTAATAGCACCTATGTGAAACAAATTAGCTCACGATATATGAGCTAGCACTCATGCCCTATAATTTTCCAAGCTTCACTCCGTGTTGTTCTTTTCCTGCTCACCCCACCTCACCTCACCTCACCTGTACTCGTGACAATTTATAGCGGATATTAACATAGTTTAGTGCTCAGTAACACGGGCTCGCTTGTAAACAGCTACGCTCTTACAGTCTCGAATACAGCTTTTGCAACATCACATTTCAGGGACATCATTCCTTATATCCATACATACCGCATAGCTAATAATAAATAGTGCATATCACATAGTGCGGAAGAAGTTGAAGCATATTATTTTCTTATAATGATATTCATAATCGTTACAGAGTCCATAGTGAATATTAAACTACGCATACAACTGCTGTTAAAGCGTTATTCAATAACTTCATAATAAACGACCGTTGTTTCAGCCAATGAGACTGCGGGAAGCTCTCGGCCAATCATTTCAAACTTACGGGTCATAGTGTTTTGTGCTGCTTGAAGACCTGATGGTGAATGTGAGGAATGCCAGGCCTCCACCGTAGTTCGAATTCCACGTTAAACTTTAGGTCCTCCATTTCATCTCACAATCACCCTACCATAACACATGAGCGTAAGTGCGTACAACCCGAACGGGTAGTAAGACGCGGTGCTTATAATAATAATAAGACCTGATGGACCAACATAAAATTCGGCTTAATTATTCTTTACATAAGCGTCGTAGAAATACACAATTTGAAATTTTGAAATTTTGACATTTGTAAATTGGGTGATAATCGAGGAAATCTTGCAAGTGTGCTTAGTTCACTAATTATTATTTACCCACCAGAGATAAATTACAAGCCAAATGTTGAATTTGTTCACCAACAATGATTGTCAGCACTTCAGTGTGTGACGGATTGTTTTCTCTTCTGAACAGGGACAAACACCCGAGACATCACGGACACGCAATTGTCAACAATAATTATTATTAAAGTGACTTTAAAACAAGATTTAAAGTTTAGCACTCACAACACTAGCCCTTGTAATTACACGAGTTTGACACGCTTGATCTGGGCAATCAACAGCAGATGAGCACCAGCCTGCCGGTATGTGTTCTGGCTGCATGTTCGTCTAAAAGGCCTATTCCACTAATTAATGACATCTCCCGCAGCCATTAGCCGGGAGAAAAGAAATAATCACTTTTCAAGTCAAATATATTCAAATTTTACTAATTATAACCTGTCTTTCCCTGTAGCGATTTATTACATTAATAATGCCTATATTTGACACTACTTTTCATTGTAATTTACATGTGGTTTTAATAACAATAATATTAAATATTCAAATACTCATTTAGCATCATCTTTACAAAAATATAATGTCTATTGTTAAGAGTTAAAAGGTCTCATATATCCTTCACATGGCGTCATTAAAAATCAAATTCATGAGCTAAATTATTTTATCTGGTTGCTTTTAATATGTTGTAATATATTGTAACAGGAGTTCCTTAATTGAACAAGTGCTCCTTAATATTGTCCGTTTAGAACTGCCATTTTTATTACTCCTATTGTATTTTAATTTATTCTTACTTTGTTATCATTGTTTGCTAAAAATTGGGCCCATAAAAACAATTAATTTGTTCTAATTTGTTGATTTCTAAACAATATACTAATCTCTCCTAACTATATTTCAAATGTGTTTCAAGAATACCAAGAATTTCGGACCAAATAAAAATAAAATTTGATTTAAAAGTACAGGCAAAACTTAGATTAGGTTAGTTGCGAGTTTCAAAGATACAACTTAATTAACGACGTTGTTTGTCGAGTGAGCCCTTTAATGAAGTATTTTATACCTTATCCAGTTGTCAAAGAGCCTAGGGCCAAGTCAATACTTTAAACACTACTTTTTATTATAAGCCGATATAGTTTTCTTATCAATTGTGCACTATCTACTATTAGCTATGCATTATGCATGAATGTAGGCCTAACCTTATGATAGAAAGCTTGAGAATATAGCAATTTTATTAATATTTATATTATATAAAAAAGGTCTAGGTTCATCATCATTTGGTGGTCAAGAGAAATAAACACTATGATTTGTTCATAAGCATTACCGTTTGTGTGTGTCCCCCACGTTAAGTTATATTTGCAAATTTGTGTATTTGATAAAAACACATTATTTTAATTTAAGACTTGGATTTTTTAGATCTCTAAAAAAACACGCTCGAAGCTTAATATTTGCAAATGTGCTTATAAGTTGAGAGGTGGTGACAATCTGCTCAAAAGAATGTGTGTCGATCCAAACATACAGATTGAGTGTGTGTCGCTATCCAGGGTAAAGCACTGTAATAACTCAGGAGCAGTAATTGAGGAAAATACAACCTGAGGAAACATCTCTCATCTTGTGGACAAACATAATATTATTGTTTAAATTCAAACAGAGTCTAACCAAATGACGTAAAATCAAACATATGTGAAACATTGGTCCTGTCAAACCTTGACTACTCCTCACAACTTCTTCTTGGCATGAATAAAAACTTGAAACAGACTATTCAAACAATCTAAAATACCCGTATAAGATTAAGTTTTAACCTAAAATAAATGATAATGTTAGTAAGTACCTAAAAAACTTCAAATGTTTCAATATGTAAAACCGACCTCTTTTGAGTTTTAAATCATGACTTTATAAAATTATAGAATCGAAATGGCCTTCTTATTTCTACTCAGAAATGACCAAAATATACATACATAAAATAAAACACGAAATAGAGCTTATGTACGAGCAACCAAACATAAAACCAAAAACTTTGAAAAATATTCAAGCGGATAGGGTTTGGAAAGATAGAACATCAGGACTAAAAGATTTAAAAATCCGTGAATATTTTCAGAAAAAGGCGGAGGAATTATTTACTGGGTAGCCAACATTATTATAATTGAGTGACAAATGTTTATACAAAACTGTAATAACAAACTGTAGCAACAAATCTTAACATTTGTTTAAATATGTAGGCCCTACTACTCGATTATTTAGAATAACCCTAATACAAGCTACTCTCAAATTGTAATACTGGCCATGAACTGAAATGAGTAGAGTATAAATAAATAAATAGGTCCTTCTAATAGTATCTTCCATCGGGTGAATACTCTGAACCAGGTTCATATTCCCCTCCCCTGCAATCTACGAGACTTGATTACTCCCCAGTAGCGTCATTCCTTTTTGGATGAAATCTCTTCTTAAGCACCTTATTTTCGAACACCGTCAATTTGTTTTCGTCACGTAAGGTAAGAGACCACGTTTAACACCCATAGAGAAGAACCGGTAAAATTATTGTTTTGTATATTCTGGGTTTTACATTCCTTTAAAGCAGACAATATGTCAACTTACTGACCAAATAATAGAATGCATTTACCGAATGTATTATTTTCCTAATTTCCAATATAATAATGTTATTGCTAGTTGAAATTGTACGTAAATATATGAACTCATTAACCCTGTCAAATGATATGTGGTTCGAAGTAATATCTAAATTACCGTCGCCAAACTGTGGTCTCTGTGTAATCGTATACTTAGTTTTTTCAGCGTACATTTCTAAACATTTTTGACTGGCCTTAAATAAAATGTGTACATTTCTTGCCACCACTCCCTAATAATTTCCCAACGAAGCTAAATTATCTGCATTGCACCATTTATACAAACCCTTGCCTTAGCACTCCAACTATTTATGATAAGCAAATACATTATTTGTAAGGTCCATGCTCCAGTCTGTTTCAACAAGAGGTTGGGCGGTAGCAGACGAGCTATATATGATGGTGGGTTTATATTCATGAGAACGCATAGCTAATAGCGATTATTGTATAACACTTAGCGATGTGGGCAAAAAGTTGAAACACACCGTTTTTAATCATAATCTATTCTTAGTGATTAGTGAATAGTGAACAACGCATAAAGTTGATTTAACTGTAATTTTTGATGTATTATGCATGAAGATGGCCACGGACAACCTTCGGACTTGGCGTACAAGCCAATTATAATTCAAGAAGAGGCTCCACCAGTTAAGGCCATACGAAAAATATTTGCTGCTCATTTTTGAAGTGCCTTGTGGTAGCCATACTTGTTTGTTAATTTAAAAAAAAAATCTTTATTCTAGTATCAATGACTACGATTGTAAATATTATTGAAAATAAAGGGGATTTATTGTATTTTTGATTGAGAAGTAAGTCTAACATAATATTCAAGAACATAATAAAATCATAATAAAATAAAAATCAGATTTGATTTAATAGTCCAGACTTTACTTCAATTGGGTTAATTTTATGTTTCAAAATTTACAATTTAACTAATTTTTTTCCCCGTGCTAAGCCTTAGAGTAAATATTTTTAAGACCTTATTTAATAAAATTTTAGAAAACAATATTATCATTAAGAGTTAAGCTTAGATATATTGTTCTTAAAAATATATATAAAAATTTATTTAATAAAATAAAGTTATTAAGTTGGTAGATATAATAAATTGATAATGCAAGACAAATAATGATACGATTTACTTCGAGTAAAAAAATATGTCAGAATATGAACATTAAACATAAAAATTACTAATTCAGCCTCAACTAAGCTACACTTATGTTGATGAAAAGTCTAAAAATATATAAATACACGTTAAGAAAGTTGTTACAAAACTTACAGATAAACTATGTAGTCTGTACAAACAATTTATTAAGTTCAAATAAATAATGAATTAAAAAGCATCATTTTTTTTAATTTATGGGTTATCCCTAACCAAATGAGTTATAATGCAGTCATTAAATATTATTATCCAAATACCTTTAAAATATAAAAAAATCACAGAAAAACAATGTTTAGAGTTCAACATGTATTAAAGTAAAAATACAATAAAACTTGATTTGGAGGTTAACATCTGCCGACAGTTTAAATAGTAGAGAAGTAGGAAAAACTAAAACCTTTTTTTTTGTCCCCTTATCGTTATGCATA